>APFE030019384.1:0-22895 GCA_000404065.3 Pinus taeda
GCCCTGGGGGAGCACACAGGTTTTGTAACACATAACAAACATCAGAATACCAGGGGGATTGTTCAAAGGCTACATTGATCTTTGGAGTCGCCAGCTCCGGTTCACTGTCCAGTTGGTTGATGTCTAGGGCTTGGAAATTAGTTTTAGCCATTAGTTTGGCCAAGCCCTGTCCTTTTATTAGTTTTGTAGGTTTTATTTCTATATCAAATTCCAGAATGTTTGCAATCCATTTTCCTCTTCTACCCTCCAAGTTTTCTTGAGTGAGTATATCTTTGACAATTGGGCTTGGCACATAAGCTATTATATGGGAGTACAGGATATAAATCCTAAAGTCCTTAATCGCTTTAACCAGAGCATATGCTTGTTTTTCCATGATCTGGTACTTGAGGGGTGCATATCTAAGAGCTTTACTAAAGAAAGCAATGGGTTTCTCATTCCCTAGGTCATCTTTCTGTAGTAAAACTGCAGCAATTGTGTGCTCAGAGGCAAAGGAGAATATGATGAACTCTCTATCAAACTGAGGGTTGGTTAGGACAGGGGTCTGGGTAAGGGCAAACTTGACGCTTTCAAAAGCTTGATTAGCCTCTACTGTCCATTTAACTTTGGAATCCTTTTTAAGCATGTTATTAAGCAATCTGCTGAGCTCAGCCAGGTTTGGGATAAACCTTCTTAGAAAGTTGATTTTCCCCAGAAAGGCTTGTAATTCCTTTATATTCCTTGGATGGGGCATTTGCTGGATGGCTTGGATTCTATCTGGGTCAATTATGATACCATCTTTGGAAATAATGTGACCCAGTAGTTTCCCTTCCTCTAGACCAAATAAAGATTTTTTAGGGTTCAAGGAAATTCCATATTTCCTACAAGTAGTGAATATCTGCTTCAGATGTTTCAAGTGGTCTTGGTCGGATTTTGAAAAAGGTGTGAGATCATCCAAATAAATGACAAGGAAGTCATGGATCTCTTTAGAAAAAGCAATATCCATTGCTCTTTGGAATGTAGCCCCTGCATTTTTCAGACCAAACGACATTTTCACATATTTAGAGGTTCCCCATGGGGTTGTAAATGTTGTTTTGTCCTGATCATCAGGATGGACCAGGATTTGGTTAAAACCTGAGAACCCATCAAGCAAGGAAATCCTTGAGGCCCCAACTACTCTCTGCAGGATGTGATCCATCTTGGGCAAGGGGTAGTTGTCTTTTAATGATACTTGGTTGAGGTTTCTCAGATCAACACAGAGCCTAATTTCCCCAGTTTTCTTCCTTGTAGGGACCAAATTTGAAATCCAATCAGAGAATCTGATTGGTGCTATAATGCCTGCTTTGAACATTTTTTGTACCTCTTGTTCCATTGTTAGGAGGAGCATAAGATTAATTCTCCTCAGTTTTTGTTTAAAGGGCTTCTGATTTGGTTTTAGTGGGATAGTGTGTTGTATCACAGAGGTGTCATAGGATTTTAGATCCTCATAATTCCATGCAAACACATCTTGAAACTCCTTAAAAAGGTCAATGTATTTGGGCTTTTGGTCAAGAGGTAAGGCAGCAGACAGTTTTATGATTTTGGGTTTCTCAATTGTCCCAATGTTATGCTCCTCTATAGTAGTATTTAGGGGTTGCAATTTTGGTTTATTGGGAACATCGTTGGAGTCAAAAATGTCTTCCAAAGGAGCTAAGCCTATTGGAAGAAAATTGTCCTTTAATTGTATCACCTCAGTTTCATATTCAGCTATCTCCTCACCTTCAACCTGTTGGATTTCTTGTATGTTGTGTTGGTTGAAGACTGTAGGATGTAGCATTTGATTGGTTGTTTTGGGTGATATTGCTTGATTGGTGTGTTTACCATGTATTTGTGGTTGATTTTCTGTCTTAAGTATTTGTGATTGACTCGCTGTCTCAGTGTCTATGTTTAGACCTGAAAACTCTTCTTGTAAAGTCAGAAAATTGTTTATTTGTGTGTCATTGTCAAACACCTGCCAGTCCTTTACATTGTTTGGGACTGATGGTCTGTGTTTTACTTCGGCTGTGAAACAGTGTTGGGGCTCAAAAGGAAGCTTGCAGGTACTTGCAAACGCAACTAGACTATGAGCATGAAGGTTCTGAGCCCTAGGAATTTTGGTAATCTGGACCTCAGTGAAGGACTCTAGTAGTTCAGTGGCAGCAGACCTATAAGACCTGAGTCTTTTATCATTGGTAACAAAATTGCCTTTCACCTGTTGGATAACTAGGTCTAAATCCCCTAGGATTGATACACTTGTGGCTTGTAGGGATTGTACCAACTTGAGGCCTAGTAGGAGAGCCTCATATTCTGCTATGTTGTTGGTGCACTTGAAGTTTAGTCTATAGGCCCTGCCTTCTGCATGGCTGTTTTGTTTGTTATGCACCCATACTCCAGCTCCTGCCCCTAATTTATTAACTGACCCATCAAATTCTAGGAACCATAAGGTTTCTAGTTCTAGGGGATGCTGAATAATATCTCTGTGGTCTAAATTTGTGAGTTGAAGTTTAGTTTCTTCCCCTGATTTGGGTTTTAGAACAGTCTTTTCATTTGATGGGATCTGTTATCACTTAAAACCATAGTTCACCTATGGCCAAAGATTCATATAATTTATTTTTTTTGGTTTAAGTCAATAGGTTTTTAGGTGTGTCACTTTGAAATTAGTTTTTCCAAAGGAATTGATCTGAGTCCTTGTAAAAAAATCGTTAGACACCATCTCTCATAGCATGTCTTGTCTTGATTGCATCATTCTGATTTTGCACAGTTTCGCAGCGCGATATGATTGGCTAGTTTAGCTGCGCAATCATTTTTCCACCTTTCCGCAGCATATCATTGAGCAGCCATTTCGTAGCGCGGTATATCATTTCATAATTGCCTGCGCTACGAAATCGGGGATTCGGGGTTTTTCTGCAGCATATTTCCTTGAAATTTCAAATCTCGGGAGGTGAGTCATTAGAACCGTTCATATGTGTCAGTCGACGTCCTCTCCAGGTCATGATAGGATTCATTCCACCATCAGATATAGGATCACACACATGTCAATTATTTCAATAAATCTTATGAGGTATGGTAGTGTAATTATGTTTATTCATGATGCATTAACGTGCCTGTTCTATGATGAGCGTTTGAAAAAACACAAGAAAGCCCGAATTCTCATTTAAAAAGAGACTACTGCAAGCGAGCCTACATTCCGAAGCCGAAGCTGTTGTGTAAATTGGCTGTGCTGATTAAGTTCTCTGTGTAAGAATTTTCTGAGCGAGATGGAGAAAAGAGAGCATAGATCCGGAAGATGTCTGAGAACCGAACCAGAAGGACTTGATCTCACGCTCAAAGATGAAGGTGTTGCACGAGCTTTCAAACAGGCTGGTTGCTGGTGGTTTTGTGAGAAATTGAAGGGCGGACACACAGAGGTAACTAAAGCCTTTGCACTAAATTTCAGTGGTTTGAATTCTAAGGTTGCATTACTAGAGTTCCCTGTGTCCCCGCAAGCTATTTCTGCTGTCACCGAAATTCCAAGAAGTGGTCAGGAATGGTTCAAGAATTATAAGTTTGACATGACTCCATGTAAGGAGTTTCTGAAGGAGCAATATGCAAACGAGGACCTTACTAAGGCGGTGCCCAGGAATTATATAAAAGAGCATTATGCTCTACTCCTCATAGCCATTCAGAAATACCTCACATGCGAGGGAAGGTACACTAAAGTTTACTCTTACCACTTCAAACTCTTGCTACATTTCACAGGGAAGGCGTCAATAGACATCCCTTTTTATTTATTTAGAAGTCTTGGAAAAATGTGCGACAAAGTTCAATACAAAAAGGATAATTATGAGACTTCTCTTTTCCATCATGGTTTAATTAAGTTACTGGTGTTAGATAGCTTACAAAAAATCGGAAGGGATTGGGACTCTTTTATTTTCATGTCGGGTTTCCAAAACAAAACAGGTCTTACCCCACTGCCAGACAGGGAAAAAGAAAGAAGGATTCAAGAGCCCACATTGGCTGAACTCAAGAAGGAGGTTAAAGACCGAAAGAAACCCAAAGATAAACCAAGGAAATCAGAGAAGCCTGTGGTCATAAAAGAGACACCCAAACCATCCAAGGAGAAGACCAAACATCAGAAAGTTACATCAAAGCCAAGTGGAGTTGCACAAGTAACGAGGATCAGAACTAGAAGCCAGCTAAGCAGAGAAAAAGGAAAATCAGTAGCAGTGGAAGACAGCCCTATGTCAAGGGCTAGTCTAAAGGATTTGCTGGAAGCAATTGACTTTGAACAAACCACATCAGTGCAGGTGGAGCCTACGCCAATTGATCTAACACAATCATCCCCTGACAGCTCCAAGAAATCAAAAGCCTCAAAAAGGCTAAGATTTGAGGAGGCTGGAAAAGAATTCATGGTCAAGCCTCGTAGGCCAATCACTAGGAGACAAACCCAAGCAGCGGAACAAGTCCAAAAAGATGAGGAAACTGCCAAGGTAACAACAAAAGAAACCAGACCATTACCTAAGGCAGAAAAGGCAGAAAAGGCAGAGAAAGCAGGGGAAACCAAAAGAATAATTTATACCAGAGGACAGGCCAAACAAGGAGGAAAGCAGATAACTCAGGCAGAAAAGACAAAGGAGAGCAGAAAGAAAGATGTGAAGGAAAAAGCTCCTATGGTCAAGAAAGACAAAACCTTATCTACAAAAGAGAAATGGGAAGAAGCTGACAAAGAAATGGCTGATTTAGAAAAGACAGTATCAGAGATTGCAGCCATGGAGAATGAACTTGCAAAGCTAAAGGCTCAGCTAGGCAAGTTAGCTGCTAAATAAATTGAAATTGTTTAAAGGTCAAATGTTGCTCCAAGTTTTGTTTGTTTTTCTTAAGTTAATTAATTTTTGAGGCATGTATAAAAGGAAGGAAAATTAGTAATTTTGGAACCAAGGGTGAAGCTGTAACAGTCAAAATAATTGAAGAAATTCATTGAAGACTGTGATTTTGCAAAGAACAGCAGTTTCGTAGCGCGCTACGAAACTGCTGTAGGTGACTGTTTTTAAAAGAAAATTCAAAAATGATGCTGAGGTCATCAAATTTTGTGAAGAAAGGCTTCGAGGATAGGAAGGAAATCATAAATGGTTGCCAAAGCCCTCAAAGTATGACAAATGTAAATCTTGTTGCATAAAGGTGAAACTTATTGTCTTTACTAAAGTTTTCATAAAGTATCTTTATGACCGGAAAATTAGGGTTTCTGGTAGGGTTACCAGAATTTTGAGTTGAACACCTGGCAGTGTCCATAAAGCGTCCAAATTATCAGTCATATGGTGTTATGCATGGTCATTAAGGTCATTATACAGCTTCAAGCATGTTTTGTTGGAAAATAAACATGGATTAAAACAGGGACCGTGAAAACAGAGGATATATCTCCATCAAAGGCTGAGTCAGCAACACAGTTGGAATCCAAGGCAGCCAGTTCAGTGAATGCTCCTCAAATATATTTCAGCCACTACAGGAAAGGCACAGGTGTCAAAGATTAGGAGAGAATCATGCACACGAGGAGATGGTAGTAGAGTTTGATCAGAAATAGGACTCTATTGTATTAAAAGCACAATGCCTCTGTATTTAATAAGTTAGTTTAAATATGGATAAGGTAGTTAATCATAGGTTTTCGAGATCCCCTCATGCTGGAGGAGGAGTCTCAAGTAGCTTAAGTTTTGTTTTCCTATATATAGGAAAAACTCTGATGTACAAGGGGTTGGAGATTTTTATCAAAAAAGACAGAGTTTTCATATTGATTTATGTAAGTTTCTTTTCACAGTAATAGAAAGCATATTGTTTCTTCCCAAGATTCATCTTGTGTCTCAAATGTTCAGAATGTATGTGGTTTTGGTTCTATTCATCTTGTTTTACAGTTCACTAGACATGCAATCACTCTGAATTCATCATTGATGCTCAGACTTCCTGTGTATGTCTTGTTGAGTTGATGTCCTTCTTGGTAGATATTTTGAACATTGAGACATTATATGCCTTGGTTTCCATGATTCAGTAGCTGCTTGTTTACTGTAGGAATATATGACTCCATGAGCCCAATGGGAGAAGCTTTGATTTTGTTGTTCCAACCAGCTTAAACTTTATTCACTTTTTAAAGATTTAGCCATCTTTTTGCCCTTAAATGCATATCAAAATCTGTGAGAGAGCCCTCTCTGACTAAGGAGGCTAAACCTTAGTCTAAAGCCTGGTTTGAAACATTTGCATGAGATCTCACTAAGTAGCAGCCTTTAGTGCATGGTTTTGTGACAACAGATAGTATTGTAGGATCAAAGTATAGTGGTGAGGAGAAGGGAATGATACATTAATGGAAAACAAGTGCCTAAAAATTAACCATAGTTTTCTTCACCCAAAAAAAAAAATTCATCAAGGAAGTGCTTTATTGATTCAAGAAAGTTGTTTTAAAGTTTTGCAATCTAGATCTATAATATTTTAATATTCAAAGGATTTATTTTGTGTATAAATGAAAAGAATTTGAAGATCTAAAATACATTCTTAAGTAATTATAAAAGGACCATGATAAGAAGAGGGATGGTGTAGTTTTCTTCACCCAAAAAAAAACTCATCAAGGAAGTACTTTATTGATTCAAGAAAGTTGCTTTAAAGTTTCACAATCTAGATCTATAATATTTTAAAATTCAAAAGATTTATTTTGTGTACAAATGAAAAGAATTTGTCGATCTAAAATATATTATTAAGTAATTATAAAAGGACCATGATAAGAAGAGGGATGGTGTAGAAGAGGCTCTATATTGTGAAATTTACTTCTTATAGATTTGGAAATTAATTTTTTTAATTACTTGATCAGCTTCTCTGCAAATCATGCACCTCGTTCACCATTACCTCTGATACCACCTGTCACAATAGTGCAGTGGGATCAGCTCTTCATCATCAACCCGATCATCAACTTTGATACCACCTGTCACGAGTGGCAGTGGGATCACCTCCTTATCGTCAAGGTCCCTGCACCAAACCACCTCCAAGGTTGTCTATCGAGAAAGGAGGGTCACGAAGTTTCCTCCCTGACTCTCATCCACCCATGTATCAGATTGGTACTGTGTCCTCAAGTATTTTTGAACAGCCTCAACCTCCTCACATGTACACCCAAGCTTCCCAAGCTTGTCTTTCATTAATTGAAAGCCATATATCCCCATAGGATACCTACAAAACTCCACTATGCGAGCCGCATCTCTGCCTGGATAATCCTCTCCAACCGTTGCCTCTAAAGAAGTACTTGGACTCTCTTCATCTACAACTCCATTGTGAAGATCTTCAATAGAAGATGTCTTTGCCAAGTGCTTCATGATTTGTAATATTGATCTCCCACCTCCTTCCTTCCTCCTCGCTCTCGCAATGAAGTCAATCAAATTCTCTTCCATCGTTGTTTGAGTCATACTACCAAGTCCTCTTTTCTCCACATCCTCATGCTTCACATTTAGATCTCTCGGATACAAATTCATAGAATTCATCCTTGGTCTATACCCCAAGCAACTCCTCCTATTCATCAGAACTAACATAGTTCTTCTTCTAGCTATGATCAAGAGAATTTCCTGGTCCACCATTGGTATGGCTTGTGCAAGCTTCATGAAATATTTCCTGAGCACCATAGAATGATCATCCATGTCTACAATCCTCAAGTCCAACTTTCCAAACCATGAGCCCACTCTCACCTAAGTGTTCTTCATCACATCGTTGACAACTTTCATGGTAGATTTGACTTCTTTGAAAGCACTCCACTCTTTCTCCATCTCAACTTTCTTTCTAAAAGTGTTTGCTCATTTCCTACTTAAGAAGCTATGAGTAGCTCCCGTATCCACCAAAGCTGCAAATCTCTTTCCTTTCTCGGTCACCTACACAAAACTCAGCTTCAAGGCATTACATCCTTCTGTCGGCTTTATCTTGCATCTCACATCAGCAACCTTCCCCAAGAATTCGACCTTAGAAGTGTCCATTGGCTTATGTTCCAACTCGACAACTCTCTTAAGGCACTTAACTTCCTTGCTTGGCTCTTCTAAGCAACCTGATCCTGGCTCAGCTTGACTTCCTTCCAGCTTGTCCTCCATTGCATTCTCCTCAAATGCATCAACCAAGTTTCCATTGACTTCTTCAATAGTACTAAGCTTTCAAACATCTGCCTGATTGTTTCGGTAGTAGTCCCCTAGTCTACCAATGTAGTCAAGCTCATCCTGCTCAATTACAAAAGCCTTCTTACCAAGAAAGTTCTTCATCTCTTCCTCAAGTTTCTTAACTTTGGTCTCCACCATGGCACTTTTATTCCTTAGTCGAACTCTCTAATCCAAGAGTTATTGATGACTAAGACCATTCTGCTCGATCTCCTTATCAAGTTTCCCAAGTTCAACATCTTCCATCGTACTTCCACTTTCGTCCTTGATTTCTTCAAGTTCTTCTTTGATCATCGAATAGCCTTCTCGAATCGTCATATTCTCGGCCTTCATTGAAACCCATTCAGAACTCCATCTACTCATTTGTTCCAACACTTTGTAATGAAAAACGCAACCTACATCATGGCTAGATTCACTTGCCGTAGGTCCTTCCACGATCTTTGCCATCCACTTTCCTACAAACCTGAATCACCCTTCAGATTTCTTCACCTTTCACCAGGTTCCCCCTAAAAACTAAACTAGATTTTGATATCACCTATTATGAAGGAACAGCGAGATCAACTTCCTTCACTTGCACTTCACCTAAATCGGCTCTGATAACACCTGTCATGATAGTGTAGTGGGATCAACACTTCATCATCAACCCGAACATCAGCTATGATACCACTTGTCACCTGTAAAAGTTGAACTTCAAGTCTTCGGCCTTTAAGAGTGAGAAGCACCATCAACAGTAGCAGAAGCTAGCACACTTGCACGCGACACATGTAAGAGGAAGGTTGTTGACATTGTAAAGGTGAAGTAAAGTTGCAAGTTCAAGAAGATCCACTTGTGATGAAAACAACTTTGGAGACTAAGGCTACGAGGCAATGATGCCACAAGAGGATTGGACAAAAGGAGAAAAGGAGTTTCAAACAAGAGAAGTTGTTGCAATAGGGATAGGTACAATAAGAGGCGCAACATGCATAGACTAATGAGAATGTTCCCATAGAGGTTATAGATCCATTCAGTATCCAGCATGGAGTAGATAGGGTGAGAAGTATTATCGATTGCATGCAAGGGTACTCAACAACATGGATGTTATTATGCACATGCATGCAATCACAGTCATTTGGAACACTTAACGATGAAAAGACAACAAGCAAGTCTCGCTGGAGATGAACATGTATTTTAACAAGTTGATCTGCATGATCACTAGCACACACTCAGAGATCATCACACACACTATGCATTAGTATGTTTTTGGTCTAGTTATACTCAAGACAATGATGTGCACATTATTAGACAAGTTGGAGAGAGGAGCTATAACAGCATAGGCAAGAGTTCACTTTCAGCAAGATGTCACCATTGAGCACATGGAAACTATCACGGACAACCAAGCTTGGCATCATTTTTCCAGCATCAATCATCCAAGGATGTCAAAGAGTTGGTCTTACCACAACTGTGTGAGTGTTTTTGATAGTTTACATGGATTTCTGAAGCATATTTTGTCTCACATGGGTAGATGTGTAGATTGGATGTAACATCGTCTAAAGTGGAAGTCCAAGTGTCAATAGTTGAATGTAAGAGTCATAAAGTAGCTGTAGAGTCACGAGGGTAGGTGAATAGTCACAAAGGGGAATTTCAAGGGTCACCCCACCCTTTGCTATGTATAGTACCTCATAACTCATTGTAAGGGCTTTTGGTCAACCAAGCTTCCGATAGGAGTATCTCAGAGAAATCTTGGAGAGTATTATAACGAGCCTTAGATTTTCCACAATGTAGAGCTAATACATCTCTTTGGAAGAGACGATGGCAATGACTGTAATGTTATTCTATCGGGGCTAGTGGCTGGTCATGGTTATACTATATGATTGGAACTTTCATTTCTTAATATAATACACCCATCATGTTTCATGCATATGTTGTTATTGTATCTCATGTATCTTGGTTACTCTAATGATATATGTATTGCTTTCTTACACATGCATGTTTGGAATCTTTCTATATAAGTATGTATGAATCTTACGCAAATATGTTGTTTGTTTAACCACCACTTTGGATTGTTAACTACCTTTCTTTCCAGTTTTTGATGTATCTTCACTCGTGTGTTCTCTTCCAAGCCATGTTCTTGCACAGGTTTCCAAGGGGCGTACTCATACAACTTTCCATGTGTTAGAATCATTCATGGACCTTTCTTGCCTTGTTGCACATGTCACACCCTTGCTACCAACAAGAACATCTTACTTTCCTCTATCCATAACTACGATAAATGTGATACCATACGACCATTTGCTGGGACTCCTACACCAAATGATCTGAGGTCTAGTTAGGACTCGTTATCAGGGAGATCTCCTAACATGTTGGTGGGTCCAACACCGACACTTATATATCGAATATAGTGGTTTTTTGTTAAGTCAAGTTGTGCAAAATATAGTTAAAACGATTTTCAGATAGAGAGACCTACCAATAGTAGTAATAGGAAAGGTCAAATTTTTGAACTTTATAAGAGATATCACACACAAAAAAATGTGATGGTTTGCTTGAACAAGATTGTGTTCAAGACAATATTTTTCTTTAGCTCGTATCATTTTCAATCTACGCACAGGAGTTGTCATTTTGTACTCTTTATTTACTAAGTAATATATATATATATATTGGTAGAATTACTTATGAGGGTAACATAAATTAAATGAGACATAAAAAATGATAGGAATCAATTGATAATACATATCAACATAGTTAGTTCATCATCTCACATTATCAATGTTTAAAAAATAAAAAAAGTTAACTAAACTATAACTGTATTATTATTATTGTTATTAACAACATAACATATATACATTAAAGAAAAAGAGATAAGAAAACATATTGAAGATTTTTAAGGTGTAAATAAGATTTCTTACAATATAATGGATCAATACAATGGCTTATCAATAGGACTTGTCATAGAAACCCATACCTTATTTCAGAGTCAAAATATTTTATAAACATTTTGTCTGAAATTAATTTATAACTACCTTTGAAATAAATTTCTAACTTTAACTACTACTAAAAATATACCATAAATATTTACAATAATTAAATCCATACAATCCACCTATTCATTATTAATAATATAATTAGAATTTTAAAAGTCCCTATCCGAAAATAAACATGACTATCAACCTATATAATTTAAAGCAGTAGTCTATAACGCAACTTTTTGAAAGCCTTTTCGGCGGATTTTTCCGGTCAAAATCCGGCAGTAATTCATTGGAATCCCAAGTTTGATAGCTATTTTCTGAACAATCAATGGCTCCCAGGGGTTTTCCAGGGTGTTGAATCCAAATATGCAGTTAAAAAACCATTTTAACTGCTAAAAATCAAGATTTAACCTCATTTCTTCCGCCGGATTCTGTCACTGGAATCTCCAAAAAGTCACATTGTAGACAACTCCTAATTTAAATGATTATTTAAAGATAAAAAAATATAAAGATATCTAAACCTTTAATTTATTGATTTAAATCATTTTTTAAGAATAATCAATATTGAAAGTTACGAATTTTCCTATGATGCAAAGGCTTGTCTATCTTTAAAAGTGGGGATAAAAACATTCCCCCTAACTCTAAGTGAATAGAGACATTTTAACCAAGTTGTATGGTTTTATTTTGCAAAAAATCATTAGAAGCTACTCCACGAGCTTGAACACCATGAAAACCTGAATCATCCACCCAACAGAGCACTCCATTTGCGATAAGGCTTAACATGCGAATGAAAGGAATTAAACTGTAAAGGAGGAACGCCATCAGATTAGAGCTCGAGAACCCGTGTAGATTATCGAGCCACATTAACTCGACCTTGAATGAGTTTTCAGGTGTATTGAACACATAAAACAGGTGAGGCTAGGTGGTGCAGGACGTACTCCACGAGCCTACTCCTCCCGCTGCCACTGTCCCATTACTTGTCCCATTCACCCACATCCGGGAAACTTTTTCAACTCATTTAAAAAAAAAAAAATCCCAATTCAAAAGAAGTTGGAAATTTCACAATATAAAGCCTTTTCTATGCCCTCCCTCTCCTTATCGTGGCCTTTTTATAGTTCTTTAAAAATATATTTGAGAACTACAAATTCCTTTTATTTCTACACAAAAGATTTTTTTTAATATTAATATATTATAGATCTAGATTGCCAAACCTTAAAGCAACTGTATTGAATCAATAACGTACTTCCTTGATGATTTTTTTTTGGTGAAGAAAACTATGCTTATGTTTTAGAAATTCTTTTTTCATTAATATATCATGGCCTTCTCCTTAGCATGATGCTCTCATCGTATAAAACTATTGTTAGAGTGTCTCCGATACCATGATATGTTTAGACAAAGTGTCCTTGGAGATGTAATTATATTGATAAATAAAAACGCATTGCATAAAGCTTGAGACGCATATCATATATATAAAATTTGTAGCCTCATATCAAAATTCCACGTGTTCATGATAAAAAACTCAAGGATAATCATTATGATAAGGAACTAACAAGTCCTATAGGAAAACAACAATTCTAGAATTATCTTTATTATTCTAGAATAGCTTTGTTGATTCTAGAAAACTATCTAACCAAATAAGCTTTAAGATTATGAAGTTAACATTTTTTGATTCCTCAACGCTCTTTCGTTTGCTCCAAAATCAATCTAATCAAGATGTTCAATGAAAACATGTATCTTTCCTTGTGTTGACCAATTAGATGAAGGAACCAATGAACTACTTGTGCAACAAGGGTTCCGTGAGTTTTGAATTTAAAGATGTCACCTTCATTATACTAGTGATCATGGGTGTGGCCATAAGATAAAATTCCTCCATAAAACACATACTCAGCCTACCCAACGAAAATATCCCTTGGTCATTTCCAAATGACCAAACCCAAGGGATAATATATGGTACCAATGTTCTTCATCTTGATGTCAATTTTCATGTCTACTTGGTACATTGAAATGAGATTTTTTGGACATGTAAGAAGCAAATCATCTATACACAACACAAAAATGAGAAAACTAATCCCAAAGGTAGATAATATAATATAAAATTTGTTTATTTTCTACTGAATTTTGTATCTTGTAGTATCCTTTTATCTTGAAATGCCATGCTCTTTATCCCAACTATTTCCCATACAAAAATTTCTTAATCTTACATATATATGGATTCTTACCATTTACCTCAAAGCCCTAAGTTTCCTATATTTACCTTCTTCCTCAATGATCATATTAAATAAGGTTTTCTTCACATCCATTTCATGCATCATCTATCCCATAAATGAATGAAAAGCCATCAATTCTCTATTATAAGTGCAATTCGTGACTAGAAAGAAGACTTTTGGTAGTCCATTCCTTTCTATGTGAACCATCATGTCATGAACCTTATTATGAAATTTTAAATGCTTTCATCTATTGCAAGCTTGATATTGTGGAGTGACCTAAAACTCAATATTGAATTCCTTTTCAGTCACGTCACTATGTTCGAAACATAATTCTTCTTGATGGAGGATTGCTCCACCATGCATATTGCTATACCTCCTTTCGAAATCTAGAAGGCTCCAAATATATGATGTTTTACTCTAATTCCAAGTAGTATGCAAAATTGTTCATATGTTTTCTCTCTATTTATGTGATATTCAAAGCATCAACACACTCCTAAGCATACCTTAATGTTTGAATGAACTATTGATGTTTCCTGAAAATAATTAAAGGAGACAGCGGCAGTGACTGTAATGTTTTGCTATCGGGGCTAGTGGCTAGTCATGGTTATACTGTATCATTGGAACTTTCATTTCTTAATATAATACACCCATAATGTTTCATGCATATGTTGTTATTGTATCTCATCTATCTTGGTTACTCTAATGATATATGTATTGCTTGCTTACGCATGAATGTATGGACTCTTTCTATATAAGTATGTATGAATCTTACTCAAATATGTTGTTGGTTTAACCACCACTTTGGATTGTTAGCTAAGTTTCTTTCCAGTTTGTGATGTATCTTCACTCGTGTGTTCTCTTCGAGGCCCTGTTCTTTCACAGGTTTCTAAGGGGCGTACTCATACAACTTTCCATGTGTTAGAATCGTTCATGCACCTTTCTTGCCTTGTTGTATATGTCACACCCTTGCTACCAACAAGAACATCTTACTTTCCTCTATCCATAAGTGCGATAAAGGCGATACCATACGACCCACTGCTGTGACTCCTACACCAAATGATCTGAGGTCTAGTTGGGAATCGTTACTGGGGAGATCCCCTAACATGTTGGTGGGTCTGACACTGACACTTATATAGCAAATATAGTGTTTCTTTTGTTAAGTCAAGTTCTGCAAAATATAGTTAGCAAGATTTTCAGGTAGAGAGACCTACCAATAGTAGTAATAGGAAAGGTCAATTTTTTTAACTTTATAAGCGATATCACACAAAAAAATGTGATGGTTTTCTTGAACAAGAGTGTGTTGAAGACAATATTTTTCTGTAGCTCGTATCATTTCAACCTACGCACACAAGCTGTCATTTTGTACTCTTTATCTACTTACTAATATAATGTGTCTTTCATGAATTATATATATATATATATATAGATTGGTAGAATTACTTATGAGGGTAACATAAATTAAATGAGACAGAAAACATGATAGGAATGAATTGATAGTACATATCAACATAGTTAGTTCATCATCTCACATTATCAATGTTTAAAAAATAAAAAAAAGTTAACTAAATTATAACTTTATTATTTTTATTGTTATTAACAACATAACATATATACATTAAAGAAAAAGAGATAAGAAAACATATTGAAGATTTTTAAGGTGTAAATAAGACTTGTTACAATATAATGGATCAATACCATGGCTTATCAATAGGACTTGTCATAGAAACCCATACCTTATTTCATAGTCAAAATATTTTATAAACAATTTGTTTGAACTTAATTTATAACTACCTTTGAAATAAATTTCTAAATTTAACTACTACTAAAAATATACCATAAATATTTACAATAATTAAATCCATACAATCCACCTATTCATTATTAATAATATAATTAGAATTTTAAAAGTCCACATTCGAAAATAAACATGACTATCAACCTATATAATCTAAATGATTATTTAAAGATAAAAAATATAAATATATCTAAACCTTTCATTTATTTATTTAAATCATTTTTTTAAGAATAATCAATACTGAAAGTTACCAATTTTCCTATGATGCAAAGGCTTGTCTATCTTTAAAAGTGGGAATAAAAACCTTCCCGCTAACTCTAAGTCAATAGAGACATTTTAACCAAGTTGTATGGTTTTATTTCGCAAAAAGCCATTAGATGTTGGCTATTTTTCCTATGGGTTTTTGAAACCAATGGTGTTGATTTCAACTTCACGAATACAAAATATATCTTAATGTTTCTCATGATACTACCAATTGTATTAGGTTGATTGTTTACTAGAAGCTATTCCTAAGATCTTCAATAATAAATTTTCATTTGGATAGTTTATATTACCATAGATTAATAATTTGAAGAGGAAAAAGTATTTTGACCATTATTCAAGTTTTAAACATGTACTACTCATGTATTTAGGAAAGAAATCATTTATCCCCTTTCTAATGCCATGGTTATAAGGCAAAATAAAATTACTAGATGGCCTAAACTTTTTCAAATCATTTTTTTTTTCTTTTTCGAATAAGTCTACTCCTATTATTGGTACAAATTATTTTTCTACAACAAGGAGGTAGCCTCGAGAGGTCTAGCCTGGAAAATGGCTTACTCACATGGCATATTTGACAAATAACCCATAGAAACTAGCACCAGACCAACTAGAGCTAAGACTATAATCGGAACCTTTAATCCAGAACCGCCATGAAAAAACACAGACTCACTACAGGTCCAAAGCTGCTGAACAAAGGTGATATTATTGACTCGAACTGTAAACATAGACAGAAAACAACTAAACATAGAAAGAAACCAACTGAGCAATACCCCTTGAACAGACAAGATAGCTGCAAAAAGAGAACGATAACCTGATCAACAATCTTGAGCAATGGAAGGTAATTGTTCCACAATCTGACAACCAAAACTGGAGAGGTCGTCGTCATCAGAGGAAAGGCCCTCTTCTTTCGGCAGGTCCTCTTCACCTCGAAGATTTGAACGTGCCACAATAGGCTTGACTTGTAAATGAGAACTCTTTGGATGATCATCCTTCTCACCCGGATTCTGAGAGGTGCTTGGTGTGTCTTCCACCCCTAACTACGAAGTAGTAGTTGGAGTTGCTGGGACAATGACTCCTGTGCCCTCACTTAGCTGAATCATGATAGTGGAAATGAAGGAATGATTGCTTAGCGTGTAGGGGATTTGAAAGCGGGCCAACTGCTCATGAGTGTGATACGGGCTTGATATTGCTACGCTATGTCCCCTTCCACGACCACGACCTCTACTGGGAGTAGGATGCCTTTTAGCAGAAGAGCGAGGGAATGTATCCGCTAAGGAGGAAGAAGCTTGGTGTAGGGGATGACCATGAACTCCACCCCGACGATAACCCATTCTTTGCCGCATGATAGTGATGTTGCCTGAAGCCAAAAGAGTATGGCACACAACAATTCTATTCCAAACAAAGGAGACTCGAAGGGGGTGAGTTAACAAATTTATCGGAGAATTGAGAGAGCCTAAATGACATGAAAACCTGAATCATCCACCCAACAGAGCACTGCATTTGCGAGGAGCCTTAACATGTGAATGAAAGGAACTGAACTATAAAGGAGGAACACCATCGGATGAGAGCCGGAGAACCGTGTAGATTATCGAGCCACATTAACTCGGCCTTGAATGAGCTTTCAGGTGTATTGAAGACATACAACAGGTGAGGCAAGGTGGCGTGGGATGTACTCCATGTGCCTACTCCTCCTACCGCCACCATCCCGTTACCTATCGCGTTCACCCGCATCCGGGAAAATTTTTCAACTCATTTAAAAAAAAAATTCCCAATTTATAAGAAGTTGGAAATTTCACAATATAGAGCCTTTTATATGCCCTCCCTCTTCTTATCGTGTTCTTTTTATAGTTCCTTAAAAATATATTTGAGATCTACAAATTCTTTTTATTTCTACACAAAAGATTTTTTGTTAATATTAAAATATTATAGATCTAGATTGCCAAACTTTAAAGCAACTGTATTGAATCACTAAAGTACTTCCTTGATGATTTTTTTTTGGTGAAGAAAGCTATGCTTCAGTTTTAGACATTTGTTTTTCATTAATATATCATGGCCTTCTCCTCACCACGATGCTCTCATCGTATAAAACTATTGTTAGAGTGGCTCTGATACCATGATATGTTTAGCAAAAGTGTCCTTGGAGATGTAATTATATTGATAAATAAAAACACATTACATAAAGCTTGAGAGGCATATCATATATATAAACTTTGTAGCCTCATATCAAAATTCCATTTGTTCATGCTAAAAAACTCAAGGATAATCATTATGATAAGGAACTAACAAGTCCTATAGGAAAACAACAATTCTAGAATTATCTTTATTATTCTAGAATAGCTTTGTTGATCCTAGAAATCTATCTAACCAAATAAGATTTAGGATTATGAAGTTAACATTTTTTCAATGCTCAATGCTCTTTCGTTTGATCCAAAATGAATCTAATCAAGATGTTCGATGAAAAACATGTATCTTTCCTTGTGTTGACCAATTAGATGAAGGAACCAATCAACTACTTCTGCAACAAGGGTTCAGTGAGTTTTGAATTTAAAGATGTCATCTTCGTTATGCTAGTAATCATGGGTGTGGCCATAAGATAAAATTCCTCCATAAAACACATACTCAGCCTACCCAAGGAAAATGTCCCTTAGTAATTTCCAAATGACCAAACCCAAGGGATAATATATGGTACGAATGTTCTTCATCTCAATGTCAATTTTCATGTCTACTTGGTATATTGCAATGAGATTTTTTGGACATATAAGAAGAAGGTCATCTATACACAACACCAAAATGAGAAAACTAATCCCAAAAGTAGATGATATAAAATAAAATTTGTTTATTTTCTACTAAATTATATATCTTGTAGTACCCTTTTATCTTGAAATGCCATGCTCTTTATCCCAACCATTTCCCATACACAAATTTCTTAATCTTACATATATATGGATTCTTACCATTTACCTGAAAGCCCTAAGGTTCCTATATATACCTTCTTCCTCAATGATCATATTAAATAAGGTTTTCTTCACATCCATTTGATGCATCATGTATCCCATAAATGAATGAAAAGCCATAAATTCTCTATTATAAGTGCAATTGATGACTAGAAAGACGACTTCTCGTAGTCCACTCTTTTCTACATGAACCATCATGTCATGAACCTTACTATGAACTTTTATGTTCTTTCATCTATTGCAAGCTTGATATTGTAGAGTGACCTAAAACTCAATATTGACTTCCTTTGTAGTCATGTCACTATGATCTAAACATAATTCTTCTTAATGGAAGATTACTCCACCATGCATATTGCTATACCTCCTTTCGAAATCTAGAAGGCTCCAAATATATGATGTTTCATTCTAATTCCAAGTAGTATGCAAACTTATTCATATGTTTTCTCTCTATTTATATGATATTCAAAGCCTCAACACACTCCTAAGCATACCTTAATGTTTGAATGAACTATTGATGTTTCCTGAAAGTAATTAAAGGTTCTACCTCCTTTGTTCCTAGATGATGTTTTACTTATTTGGAAATCACTTATGACCTTGAATTAATCTTTAAAGCTTCACATTCATTATCCTCTTTCATCATGATAGGTTTATGGGACTTTCTAGATGTAAATTCATCTTCAAACTTTACATCACTACTTACTACTACTTTTCATTTCTTTGGAATATAGACCTTGTAGGTATTTCAAGTGTTATTATAATGTAAAAATAAACCCTTCCTATTGGATAAATGGTTCACTTCTAGCCTCACATTATTAAATGCCTCAGTGAGTGTCTTATCCTCCAAGATCTCATCATGGAACTAGTTATGGATGTAGATTGTTGTGTCACATAAAGAAGCATTGTCACGTTTTGGAAATGAATCATGGCCTTAGTAGCACTTATGATGTATTGGCTCTTTCCCTTTCTAACTCCCTCTTGTACATTATATGGAATAGTTAACTCCCTCATGAATCCTTCATTGTTGTGGAAACCTTCAAAATCCTTAGAGTTGTGCTCACCCCCATTACATGTTCTCAGGGTTTTGGTCTTCTTGAGCATCTAATCTTTTAACAAGATCTTTGAACTCTTGAAACCCACTCAAGTGTCATCCTTTAGATTTAGAAACGAAATTTAAGTTATGAGAGATGAGTATAAGGAAATTCTAAACCTAATGCATTTAGATGTTCTTGGAGTTTTTTGTTTCAAATAATTGATTTATTGTTGTAATGTTTGGAAAATATTAATTAGAGAAATAGGGAAAAAAAATCTAAACATTGCATCAATCACACAATAGTTTAATAGGAACAATGAAAGGAATAAATACACATCACATAGGAATTTCTCCTTTTTATTAGATTTGCATACCTTTCATAAAAAATTACAAGATGATCTGAGCAAACTACTAAAAGTTAGCAGTTCTCGAGTCATTACATCACATGGGTACAAGAATGTAGAACTTTTACATATGAAGATAATAACTATAGTAATGCCATGGTGTAAAAACTTCTTTTGTTAATCCTAATTTGTAAATATAACCATGAAATATATTTCTAATAAGTTTTAATATGAATATCTTGTTGAAACTTTTAACGATATAATTATATTTTTATTGTTAATGAAAAATTTCAAACAATTGAATGAATGGGTGGACAAAGTACATTGGCTAGGATACATGAGTGGGAATGTTCTAAAATGATCTCTGGTTGAAATTACCTTTTCTAAAAAAAAAATTGAGCTAAAATTAAAAATACATTGCTTCTAAGAATCAAATAATTCACTTATTGGGGTAGTTGGAAATTGTATATGTTATCCTTCTCATGTATCAAAAGGTTTCCACCTTGAAATTTTGTTATGACCCATAAAATAACTAATTTAACCTATGATATATGATGGTGAGAGGGGTAAAATGGTGTCAATTTGTGTGCAACAAGCATTGGGTTTCAAGACAACTTAAATGAAAATATGTGGATAAAACATTCTAGTTGATGCAAGAGTAATGATGGTTTACTAGATCCATTTTATGGTTGAGAAAATAAGGTAGAGGCATGTTTAACACAAGAAGAGAGCTATAGTTTTTGGTGTTTAGTTGGCCAAGCATAAAAATGAGTATAAGATTTAGGGGAAAATTTTAACCAAATAATACTTATGATGGCATAGCTATACTAACTCTCTTGAGGGAAAAATTATGTCTAGAATGGAAAAGAAAAGGGGCTTGAGTAGCCTTGAATTTTGTCTTAGTAGTGGAATAATTCCAAAGAGATTTGGCTATTAGGGTTGGGGTTTCATCAACCATGTAAAACAAGTAGTGCACATGCTACTCAAGTGCACGTTATGTGAATGAATTTTTAAATATGATTACCATAGTAAAAAACTTGATTCTGTGATGACTACTAAGTAAGGAAAGTATTCACTCAACATTTGAAAATAAGAAATAGTAATTATCATCAACTAATGGGTACTCTATAAATTTCTAATCTAGAGATCAAATTTGGGTTCCACTTCTTCTTGAATAATGGGAAAATATGAAATTCATATATAAATTATGAAAACAAATAAAGACGGTCCCTAACACCATTGGGCATGAAAACAAATAAAGACTATCCACAAGTCCATTAGGCATCGGAAATTTTACAAAATTTAAAATCTTAAAAAATAGATGGAAACCCTTAATTATCACCATTCTTCATGCTTGCATGGGATGCTATTTTAAATGAAATATTAAATATTATGACTTCATTTCTTGTACTAAGATTATAAAAACTGAGTCCTTAAATTGTGGAATGATGCATAGTGTGATTGTAAATGAGGGTAGGATGATGGAAAATAGTAAGCACCATGTAAGTATGTTTTGTGTCTTTCCATATTCCTATCTATTGGATTGCCCATTATTCCTATCTAATAGACAAAATAAAAAGGCATATTTTTCAAAAGATAAACACTCAATAAATTGTTAAATTGAGGTTCTCTAATCCATATCAAGATTATGAGAGGAGTCTTCGTTGAAAATATGATGTGATTTTACTGTAATAAACTCAATACATTAGTAATTTGAAAGTCAATAAACCAGTGATAAGTCAAATTTATTAACAAATCAACTAATTAATATATGAAATTTAACAATCAAAATAATCAATAATTTATTTAAAAAAAATCAACATATCTTTCAAGAATATATAACAATTTTTATATTATTTAATAATAAACCTACAAAGTAAATAAATTACTTGAAAATAAACACACATAAAGTAAATAAATTACTTAAAAATAAATGCACATAAATATAATAAACCTATAAAGTGAGTAAAATAGTTAAAAATATACCTCCATAACAATAAACCTAAATCTAGCTTTGTTCAAATAAAAATAAAAAACAAACTAGCCTGTTATAATCCCTAATTACCCATATTAAAATTAAAAACAGATTAACATAATATCTTCCCTAATTTCTGTAAAGAAATAAATTAGTGAGTAGTAATTTTCAAAGATTCATTACTTAATATCTATCATTATTAATTTGAAATAAATATACAGAACATATCCGTACCTTGGATTAGGATTTTTATTGATGTATTTGGTTCCATATTTCCGCCATCTGTATCCATCATCCAGAATATCATCTTCACTGATTATTTGTAGGACGTGTTCTTCCTCTACAACATCTATACTCCTGTAATTTGACCACCACCCCAAAAATGAATTTATAAATTTTTTGTACCGATTTTATAGCGCATAAATGCATGCAAATATGAAAAGAATGTCAAAAAAATTAAAAATTCACCTTGGCATTGAGTACTCGACATCAGTAAAATTTGGATGACTGGTTGACAAGAGTTGATTGCAGGGTTTTCCTTGTAGAGATGATACTGCATCAAAACGTTCATCCATTTTTCGTTTTCCGAGACTTTCAAGGGTACCACCAACTGCCATTGTAGGAGGTTGTTGTGGCTTTGGATGTTCATGAACATCTCCTTCATATTCAATCTTGGTCACTTGCCCATTCTGAAAGCATACTATTCTCTTTTTCATCTGACCGTCTGAGTATGCACATTTGAAATAGTGGCGAATATAACTGCTGCCTTTAACCGACTTTTTCCCGTACTTCGTCCACTTATATCCGTCTTCATAATATGGGGAAGCCATATCTCGACAAACTTTGAACCCTGAATCATTCCCAGGACTTGAAGGCTGATCCTGGTCACACAAACAATGTTTTACTCATAAGATATCGCTGGTGGATAACTCTGCCTGTTCAATGGACGTTTCATATGCCAACCACATTTAAATTGTAAAAAATTAAGAAACTTTTATAATTGTAGAATTGAGGGTTATGTGATCCATCATATTTGTAAAAAGAGCTTTAGAATAATTCACATAGATTTTGGAACCAACTAGTGTGGTTCAAAGAAACAGATCAGGGTTAGCAAGTTAAATAGACTTACCAGAGACTCCAATAGCTACATAACAGCTATAGTTGACCCTATGACCAAGCCCATAAATAAATTTAATCTTATTATTATTTTATTATTATTTTAATTCTAGAGATGAGAGAAATTAGGTATGAA
>APFE030019390.1:0-10116 GCA_000404065.3 Pinus taeda
CTTAACTGCTCCGGGATCCCACTCATCCACTTCTCCTCTTTGTCAGCATGATGAAATGATTCTCCTTTGCCTTTCATCCCTGATGTTCATTCTGTACTTTCAGCAGACCCAGTATTGTATCCTGTGTGGCTATCCCACTCCGTATCCCCTTGTGACCAAGAAAATGCTCGCATGCCTCAATCTGTGAATCCATGCCCAATGGTTCGAAACTTATCACACCTTACCGTGCCTCTTTGTTTGAGAATCCTACCTTCTTTCCAATTACAATCAACATTCCCTTGAAGTCAGAAAGCTAGCCTAAAATCATCAACTAAGGTTGAATCAAAAGGAGAGAGCCCTCTCCGATTGCAGGTGGGCTAGAACCTGCAATCAGAAGATTGGTTTGTGGTTAACTCGGTCGTATCCCTATTAGGAGCCTAGGGACAACCTAAGTGATAACAAATATGATGAACTAATCATGGTTGGGAGGAATGAGGAAGGTTCAAAGGATTACATTATTATAAAATAAATAATGACCAAAACCAAGTAAGTATAGCAGCAACCATGCCCTTCAAAAAGAGTGTTACGCCACCCCCACCTCCTAAGAACATCCAAAATCCCACTACATATGGTCATAATGTGTCTTTGGATGTTGAATTAATGAATTTGTTGGCAAATATGAGTGTCTAAGCTCCTCTTTTGGAGTTGGCCGAACTTGAACCCCAAAGAGGGCAAGTGAAGAAAGAATTCAACCTTGAAAAGGAGCCTAATGAACCTCTAATGATCATCTAAAACATTTGTAACTATAGAAGGAATGGAGGGCATGCACTTTTCTTACTATCTTTGGTGATAAAAAATTTCATTTTACACAATTGTATGCTTGGTTCAGTGCCTCTACCAACGTAATGACTTTAAGAGTCATGAACCAATTTGAAATAGAAATCACTAGGCCATATAAGAATGTGTGTGATTTTGACTCAAAGTCTATCAAAATGTATGATTTGATAAAAGATGTTAAGGTATCCCTTGTTGCTAATAAAGGTATTTCAGTGTTGATGGATATTGTAGTCATAGATGTGTTAGATGCATCGGAGATTCTCTTGTCTAATAAATGGCATGTCTCCATTAGAGGACATTTACAAATGTATTTTTCATATGCTACTATACCTACTACAGATGGAGGACCATTCATCCTATATAGAGAACCACACATGCTTGAGAATGTGGAAGACATGGAACCATTTCCATTATCTTAACCCATTGGAAAATCAAAGGGTAACATAGCTTCAAAATACCTACAAATAAAACAAAAGAAATTTGAGCCAAAAATTCATGAAAAGCATAAGGAGGTTGAATTCTCATCAGGAAATTTCCACCAAGCCAAGAACACATGTAAGTGAGACTAAGAGGCTGACATTCCAAAATAAGAACAAGCAATGGGTTCAAATACAAGGAAAATAGTTTTAGGTTGGTGATTTAGTCCTTGTCAATAACAATCTCATTCCATTTAGGGTCCATGGAAAAGTCAAAATTGGATCCTTTTAGATTGTGAAATTTGATGGTGAACTCCTACCTTCCTTGATGGGAGATAATCACCTTACTTTATTCAATGGAACCAGATTCATTTTAGATAACTAGTTACATTGAATTTGTGTTTTGCATTATTGTGTGAGTATCCTACTTATTTTGTTTCTCATGTTGTTATGTTTCATTCTAGATTAGATTGCATTTAGATAGCCTTTTTCTTTTTAATATGGATTTATTACATCATATAAATGCGACGGTGATAATCAAGACCCTATACACATGCTAGCAAACAATTTGATTTGAGTGTGCAAGTAAATTGTCTATGAGCTCATGGATTGCTAGGGTTCTCATGAGCTTCCTATTCGATCATATGGATCATGCACAATACGGTTAGCACATGTCCTCGAGTTGGAGCCAAATGTTACCCCACCAAAATGAGTAACCCTATAGCAGAAATCTTTTTCTCCTATTTTTGATATCTATCCAACCAACAACCCTACATATTTCTTAGTGATGATGATAGACCACATTCCATCACCATTTGCAAGGGTCATACACCTATCATCATCTAGAATTCCTCTCGAATTAAGGTGGGATACCACTCGGTAGGTACTTCAACCATTTTGCAATCAACTGATTTTACTTAAGTTTTTGGGCATTTTAACATGGATAGAGGGGTGATCTCAATGATTGAACGATCTTGACTATAAACTTGTTCTCTCACCTTACTAGGGGGTTAGTTTTTGACCCTATTACAATGGGACCATCTCTACTGCCTTGGGGTTTTAGGAGAGGCACTACTTGGGAAACTTGGATTGAAGTAACGTGTCCATAACCATTCCATACTTCACTTTTTCTATTTTCCCATTAATACCACATCCATCCTTCGAGTTAATTACCATTAGTTGATTGGGATTTAGCACTCATACTTCCACACCCTTGAATAGGGTCTGAAAACTTTTTCGTGGAGGTTGATACAACTACAAGAATAATAAAAGCCTAAGATGGATACAACAAAATAAAAATAAAAGTTAAAATGCAAAATATTGTTGGGACAAAGTTAACATGTGGTCAAAATCCTATCAAGAACTCTTACCCCCTCATTAGCCATCACCTGATTATTTAGCACTTAACGCTCCATCTTATCATAAGGAACCCTTGCATGCCCTAACCACGATGAGTGAGAAAATGAATCATCTTAAAGGGGTAAATAAATTCTATATGATAAAAAAAAAAAAAAAAAAAAAAAAAAAAAAAAAAAAAAAAATCACCCTTGATATATGCTCCATATAAAATCATTATAAAAAGGAAGTAAAAGGCACATTAGAGGGGTGGAAAAATCAAGTCGAGGAAAGGGGTAACACATGCCTCCATGATTTCTCCCTCCATTATATCTATAAACTCAGGATGTGGACCTCCATCAGTTGGTCCCCTGGCCATGGCACTTAGTCATGAATTCATTCACCTTTGTTGCCACCTATTCTCACTAACACTTATGAATTAAAGGGTTGACCTTGGAAATGATAGTTTCCCTTAGGGGCTAGAAGAACTTGATAGGGTTGATTACCTAACCACCTCTAGAAAGGTAGTGAAAATTGTTATAAGACTTGGTCTAGTTAGATATCTGAAGGTGGTCCTAGTTTGAAGTATTATTATTCCATTAACAACTAAGTATAATCCACTTTGATGCATATATGGTCATTGTCCCTAATGAATGGTTGCTTCTAATTGAGTTTGGGAGGGTTTTTCCTGGTGGTTTTACACATAAAAACCAAAGCCTTGACAACACACTATTCCACTCATACTCCACATGATGCACAAGTCATACTACATTTCCATAGAGAATTATAACCTTTCAAATTCAACATTTCCCTTTTATAGTAGAGCGTTGGAAATTTTGATGACCTTGATAGTTGATTGACTCCCCATAGCACCCACATATGCTAGAACGTTGAGCTCCCTTTTCTTGGTATTGAGGATTCTTGATGATGTACCCAGCAAACCCAACATGACCTCACGATGGCCTTGATACTACTTGATGGGCGTGCCTTGATCTAGGTTCCAAAGCCTAGATGATGATGATCATCTCTAGGATGATTAGGGAGGGATTTTATTACCTCATGGAGTGTTGGAAATACTGAGAGGGGGGTGAATCAATATTTCACTTTTTTTTTTCTTTTTTCTTTGTTATAGAGCATTAATTAACTTCAACATCAGAACAAAAACATAAACAACATCATTCAATAATACATAGTATCAAAAGATAGTAGACACCAAACTTTTAGGTGGAAACCCTTCCGGAAGAAAAACACTGAACGCTTCCCTGATAGTTTTATAAGTACATTATATGCTTCGACTCCAACTAAAAAGGGAAGCCCCAACTCTCTGGTACTCTAGAAAAGCGTTCAATTTTCCAACTCCAACTAGAAGGTCGCTCCAACACCCTGGTTTTATTAGCTACTACTGATAGGATGCTCCAATACCTTGCAAGCTCCAACTTGCCCTAGCACCACCCTGCCACCCTGAAGTGTTTTCAGGCTACAACCTGAAGGTGACTTCGATCACCTACCTTGCACCACCCAACCACCCTGAAAAATAATAGCAAAATAGACAATCCAACTATGGGCTCATGTACTGTGGATAATGAACCACTTACAAAGATAGTTAATGTAATCCTTACTGCCAGACTTCTTTAACTAATAAAGAAATATATGACATTGAAACTCATATTGTCGAACAAGCCAGACTTCTTTAATAATGACAATGAAAACCTTATTGTTGAAAATACCATACCTTTTCAACAATGATACTAAACAATAGTGAGAATGAAACCCTTACTGGTAAACAATTGTGACAGTGAAACCCTTACTGTCGAACGAAACAGACTTCTTCAATAATGAATCCATTATTGCTACAAAGACTAATGTGACAAAGGAATTTGTACAGTGTACCTTAGTTTTTCCAAACTACCTCTTATTGTCCTTAGTGCATGTCTTGTTTGCTAGAGATGAATGCTCTACAAAGATTTGTTATAGACTAGAATATTACCTATGCTATTTGCATTATTCAAAACAAGGAGAAATACAACCTTTCAATACTTCTTATACTAGTGTATCAAGAATACAATAACTTCTTTATTTGTTTGTACATAAATCTATTTGACAACAACTACAAGGATCACTATTTGCAAGAGTTAAACATACTTCGTATTAGTCATAGGAATATATATTATCAATCTTATCATGTGGGTGTAGGTCTTCACAATTCAAGTTATACATCTGCTATAGATTAGCTTCAAGAGTACAAGTGCCTAGGAGACAAGGGACTTCATATTCCTTGACCATAAAATATTCTTCGTGCACATTACTATGTAGAGATGAAAATTAGAGTTGTAGGGAACTGTTAGAGGATGCAACCTGTTTAGATCAGTCTAGGGATTTTAACTAGAGGATCAAAACCATACCATTTACCAATTGTGACTATGATAAACCAATGAAACCTTCAAGGAAAAATTAAACACAATATATAGAGTTGCAATTAATAGTCCTTTGAAAGAGCTAAATTTTTAAAGTGATTGTGCTTTTGATTAGGATGAGATGCATCCATAATACTGGAACTATGCTTTTAATCCTTTGAACTTTCACTGCCTCATGTATGCTTGTGTTTTTTCCCTAAAATACACCTTGATCTGAGCTCATATTTTTAGATATGCCTTAGGTGTTTTCTTTGATATTGGGCTAAAGTTATGGACATATCTTAACCCTATATAACATCTACGAGCTGATGCAGATCTACAAATTTTCAAAAGGTTTTCAATAGAGGTATGGGTCGAGTAAGGCCTTGAATGGACTAGCCTTAGGTTTAGATTCAAAGAGTGACAAAGGAATCACTGTGTTAACTATAGAGAAACCTGCAAAACATGTTCAAACACCAACAAATCCCATTATAAAATATCTAAACCTTAAACCCAATATTCTTCCAGACCTTCAAACTCTTCAATCTAATATTTAAGACTCTGCTTGGCCACAGTACTATCACAGAGCTTCTTTCATAAGATGAGAAAATAACTCTTGTATTTGAGGGAAGTGAAAGCCTCCTTTTATATATTTCTAGAAGTGTGGCCGAAATTGAAAAGGAGGGAAAACATTTGAAATTTTATTTGAAGCCGATTTGAATTGGAGGGCTATTTGAATTTTAAATTTCAATTTTTTTTAGCCTACAAATGTTGAAAATGCAACAAGAAAGTCTCAATTTTGATTTTTTACTTAATCAAATTGAGGAAATTTGAAATTACACATCAGTAGACAACTTAGAGGAGTTAACTGAGGTGACATGGCTCTTGTCACTCAGTTAAGAACACTCAATTCAAGTTAATGAGTTGAACTTCAGTTTACTTGAGTTGATTCCTAAAAAATAGGAATCCAACTCAGTCAATTCAAGTTAGGGGCATGAATTTCAGTTAAGTGCAATGTGTTCCTAAATTTTAGGAGCTTGGGTTGTGTTAATTTTAGTTGTAGCAATTTAATTCAATTAAATTGCGTTATGGTTAGTTAAACTAGTTCTAACTGTTGGAGGAACTAGTGGAAGGTCAAGTTTTGGAAGTGGAACTTAAACTACACTCAGTGAACATCTAGATAACTATTCAATCAACCTAAATTAGCTCATGCATGTAGAGAATTCAAGTTACCCAATTGAGATGGATATTCCAAGGCAGTGTACTATCAATTGTAAACTATTCTAAAGTGTACAGATGGTGCATGCTGTCAGAGGAAGGACCTAAATGAATTGCACAATCCATATGAGGTAATTTCCTTATTAATAGGGGCCTAAATCCTAAAGGAACAATGTAAGGAAATAGGAGATTGGAGGGTTTGAAAATTGGCTAAGTGTTGGCCAAATTCAGTCAGGAAGGCAAAGGGATAGGCTATACACTTGTAGGTTGTGCTCAAGCTTGAGAAAGCATATGTATTTCATCTCTATTCTCTAATTAATGCAATACAAATAGGAAGGGGTTTTGAGTAGTTTCTTTCCCCTAGATAAAAAAATTTGCAGGTGTGATGTTTCCTTTTCATGTCTATTATTTGTGTTCTAGATGGTGAATTAACTTCCACAGATCAGTAGAGTAGCTTCAAGTCTTGTGATTTAGTAAATTTCATGAGTTGTTTCAAATCTACACATTCATTTATACATGGAATTAGAGTTTGATTCACTATAGAGTAGTGATTTTGAAGTTGTCATTACAAAGGTTCGAATTTAAATATCAGTGTTGCAAGTTTTCTTCGGGACTGAGAAGATGGATTTCAATGGACTCAGGCTCGAGTATTCCTTAGAAGGCACCTCAAACTTTGTTGCATGTAAGGACTACATGGAGGCAATATTGTATGATAATGGGCTACAAGAATACATCAAGATAGATGTAGCAAAACCCTAAGCATCTGATGCCTAGAATCTTGCTCAGTGGAAAAAATGTGTGGTCGATGAGTGGAGAATCATATAGGAGGGAGTATGGGATCATATTGTCTTGAATCTCCATGGAAAAGAGACTCCATTCACGATGTCGAAAGCATTGACAGAATTGTTCGAGAATAATAGTGACCACGGGAAGTTAGCACTCGAGAACAAGCTTCAAAGTATCAAGATGCAAAAGAATGACACAATTCTGTAGTATCTGAGCAAGTTTACACAGTGTCATGATGAACTTGGCGAGGTCCGTGTCAATGTCCCTAAAGAAGACTTGGTAGCTCTAGCCCTTTTGGGCCTTCCCAAGAGCTCGCATAGCTATCAATATTCGGTAAATGGTAGATAGAAACTACCAAGTTGGGAGCGCTTATGGTCTGACCTGGTGCAGGAGGAAATAAGGCAGGATACCAGAGATGGGACCTCATCTAAAGAAGAGGAAGAGGAATTTTCATTAGTCAACAAAGTAATGAAGGCCAAGGGGAAGAAGTCCCAAGTGTGGAGCACTTGAAAGGTATGCTTTTGACAAACAATTTAGTGGCTTTTCAGTAATATTTGTAACCTTTTCTGCATTGTGAATTCAAAAGAGATAAAGGATTTTAATAAAATGTGCAAGAATTAACATGGGAAGCTCAATCACTAATAATTGTTGTTTTTCTATACAGGGAGAAGTGGAAGCAAGGAGTTGTCGTCCAAAAGCGAAAAACAAAGGAAGAATAACTATTGTCCCTCCAGAAGGGAACTGGATACAAACAAGATCGAGTAAATCAGGGCTGAATACCCCAGGAAAGGAAGGAGGGATACCAAGTCGGCAAACGCGAGAAAGAAAAGTAAAGGATTAACCGGTTGATCGTTGTTTTACTTATCTTTGTTATCTAGATATCTCCGTCGTTACTCTTATATAAAGGAACAGCGTCGTTGAGCAAAGGGACTATTGCTTTTGTAATTTTCGTTTTCAGACAAAACTTTGATCATCGAGTCTCACTGAGACCTGGTTTATTATACATTTGTTGATGCATTAATATAAAAGACTTGGTGTTTATTTCATCTCTGCGTCTGGAGTAACCTAAGGCGGTGTACCATTGGCAGCTAAGGGCCCGGCTCCGAGGGACACTTGCTTTTGTATCATTATACTGTGATTTATGCGTAGTTTGCTTATCTCTATTACTCAGTAATCTAATACATCTTTCATATGTTATGCTATGCTCTGTTATGATCAATACATTAATGATTTTTCCGTGTAATGACTCTGCATTGTATAATTGGATCTCTTCAGAGTTGAATTGCGTCTTTAACCAGCTATTTCTGTTACAGAGCGTCGGTATGAATGTTACTGTCATTGGATCCATGTGAAATAACAATTGTTGGAACTTGAAAGTAATGTTGCTCTGTTTAGAAACATAGTTATATTATCCTTCATTCTCAGATTACTATATTAATGCGAGGTGTGTATATATGGTTGATTATTGTTGTTCCATAATTCATTAATGAGTGTTGTCCCATAAAGTATATTCCATCCAGTTTGCTTGAGGAGAAAAGAATGTTATATCAGAGTGTGAATCATTGGTTTTGACTTGCGAGATTTAGTTATTTTGATTGTTGTTCCATTTACTGATGTTCCGTTTACTGTTGTTCCACTTACTGTTGTTCCATTTCCTTTTTGCTGTTCCATTTTACCTTCTGTCGTTCTATTTACTTGCCTTTGTTATTTTAGTGTGAGAGAAGGTCTAAGGCTGTAGTGAGCCTCAGCAGAGGCTGCCTAGCTCCCAGACCCATGGTCCATGCTCTAATTTCCTTTCTATCAGTTTCTAGAGGGATGGGTTATCGCTTTCGTACCCTTGACTGATCAACTGTCGTGTGTGATTCTATCTTTTGGGATAATTTAGTTACAGTTTAGCATCTGTTTACCTTTGTATTTTCTGAACGCTATACTACTAAGCATTACTCGGACGAATAGCCTCGGATTGAGTTACTCTTTGCAATAACAAAACGTTCCCGGATTGATTTATTAGTGTAGGATAATTAGAGGTGTGAGAGACCCTAGTTATAGCTCTACATTTTGGCGCCGTTGCCGGGGAAAGAGTATAGCCATTTGCCCTTTACAAAGTAGTGCACAAATCCGCTAGGGAGGGAGTTGGATTTTAAAAACGGAAGGTAAGAACCTGCGTACGGAGCATGTAAAAGCCCTGCTCCACCGTCCGCTCTCTTAGCAGAATTGCTGGTTGAATAGGATTTAGTAGTTTTTAGAGTGCATGACTAAGCAGAAAAAGCCAGAAAAGAATATCAAACCTCCAACCAAACCCGAAAAATCCAAAGGGCCAGTGACCCTTATCCGAACAACCTTCATAGACGAAATCTATAAGAAAAATGAATCTCAGCCGTCGGTAGGCCCCAAAAAGATTAATTCTAAACATCCTACTAGCTCCCTTCAGGCCACAGCATCACCATCTGGAGCCTTTGCTGAGGTGCATAGTCAGACTGATGAACAGGACTTTCAAGAAATTGAAAATTCTGTTTCAGAACGACTGCAGGAAGGGAACTTAAGCAACCTTTGTCAAGGAGAAGGGGAAACAGGGGAAATAGGAGAGCCAAGGTCTCCTCCTAGGATAATCCAATCGTTAAATATCCCAGATAAGGGAAGCGCGGTAAAAATTATTATTGAAGGCACCCCATTCCCTCAGATATAAATTCCAGATAAGGGAAGTGTTATTAAAACAATCCCTGCCAAGGCCGTTCCTTTTCAACCTAGAAATACCCTCTTAGAAATTCCGGAAGGTTATTGGCATATATTCGATCCTATGGCGCAGAATCAGCCAAATACTCAAACTTCTACATTGCAATATCCTATAGTGGATTCTGTAGCAAATGCGCCCATGAAAGCGATCCCTCTTCAACACATCCCTACGTTTCATGGAATTACATCAGAGGACCCTGATGCATTTCTATTTGAATTCGATATGCTATGTAGGGGATATGATTACACCACTAACCCCCAAATTATTCCCCTCCACTTTAAAAGGGGCGGCTCTAAGATGGTTTATGGGTTTAGGTGGTGGAGTCATAAACAACTGGGAACAAATGAAAGAATATTTCCTAAAGAAATATCAGGATTACTGTAGGTCGAGAGAACTAAAAGATGAAATTTTCCAAATG
>APFE030019390.1:10136-22825 GCA_000404065.3 Pinus taeda
AACAGTGGATTGAAACATTGAATATCATGGGAAAAGGGGATATTTATCAAGAGAATTTTGCTGACATCATTGATTTATGCATCAGGAGTTCAAGAGGCAGCACAAGGATAAAACCAACAGAATATGATCGGTTCATCAAAGATAATAAAATATCAACAAAAGGAGTAACACGTGTAGAACTTGGAAATTTATTAGAAAATTTTAAAACTGACATTCTGGGGACATTAACTACACAGCTTGATATTGTGCAGGCTAAACAAAAGCAGATGGAGGCGGAACAAAATCTGGCGATTTTCTGCCCCTGATGTAGAAGAAAACATAGCCACAAGGAATGTCCAATGGATGCAATTCAAACATGTGCTATCTGTACAAAAGATCACCTTACTGAGAGCTGCCCCTCACTTCCTTGATTGAAGGCAGTATATAAGGAAGCGGAAGAAGAACCAGAGCCAGCATACTTCGTCAACCAGCGTCGCCAATGGTAACCTAGGCAATCTGGTATGTTTTCGGACCCAACTTCTTCTTTCCAGCCTCCGCAGTATAATGCCCAGCAATATAGTATGTGGCAAAACCAATCTCCACCCCCATTTCTGAACTGGTCATCACAGCCGTTTCCTTCTCCAAATCCACGGATGAATCAAACAAGCCAATTCGGCTGGCCAAATTTTCCCTACGCCCCACCATATTGGCAGAATAACTCATATCCTCCACAATGGATCCCCCCTACTTCACAAGGTTCACCCTGGCAGACAAATTGGCCAAAATCGACATATCTGCCAACAGGAACTATTCCGCTCCCTCAATCGACTCTGCCAGCTTTACAACAAAACCCCCAGTCTAATCTGAGACCGCAACTTCCAGCCCAACCCAATCCCAATCCCAATAATAGACCAGTCCAATCCATCCAAATCATAGAAACATCAGAAATCAGACCTGACCTAAGGGAGTGCAATGATCTTCAATTAAGATCTAGACGTATAATAGAAACAGAGGGAGACAAAATAGTTCATATTGAAAATCAGTTACCAATAGAACAACCATTACAACAAGAGGGTGTAAATAAGGAACAAACCCATCATCAAGCAAGTACATCCTCTCCTCCCTTCCCGGAACAATTAGTCATACCACGACCAGTGCAATATCCAGACTTTGACATTCTGGGAGAGTTACAAAATCTGTACATAAGAATTCCATTCCTCCAAGCCATTCAAGACATACCTATATACGCAAAAACTATAAAAGAATTGTGCATAAAAAAATCAAGGAGGAATACAACCACTAACCCAAGAGTCCAAGTAGTCGGTACTTTATCTGACCTGTTATCAGGAAGAGAGACACCCATTAAATATGAAGATCCTGGAAATCCAATTGTAACTGTTCAAATCTATGGTCAGACCATGACTAATGCTTTAGTTGATCTAGGAGCTGCAATCAATATTTTGACAACCTCTACCTACCAAAAGCTCGGCATTACATCAGTAGAACCTACTTCTACTTTGCTAGAATTGGCAGACCGATCTGTAGTTCGACCGGAAGGTACTCTATACGATGTCATGGTTTCTGTAGATTCCTGGGAATATCCAACCGATTTCCTAATAATTAATCCAAAAACCCGACTAGATGGACATCCACTAATTCTAGGAATACCTTGGCTTGCTACTGTCGATGCTTACATTGGGTGTCGGCAGGGAAACATGACCATAACTAAAGGACCAGACATTAAAAATCTAGTTCTATATCCTCCAGCACAGCCAAGCCTTCCAATGATCAAAACTAACCAGCATCCTGTGTCATACCTTACTAACAATATCAAATCCCCATTGACTGTATAGAAGGCTTTAGATTTTAAAGACCAAACAGAAGATGATGCCATCAATAATTTCATTAGTCAAACTGAATCTAGATCCCACACACAGTGTTTCATGATAGAAGCAGCGTTTGATAATGAGCTAGAAGAAGATCCTTTGAAAGATGCACATGACCAAACAATACCTGTGACTGTCGTTGCCAACAGTAAAGTAGTGGAAATTGAACTAGGTAAGACTCTAAATATCAATGCCAACCTCACACCGGACCAAGAAAAAAAGCTTGTCCATCTGTTACGAAAATATCAAGGAGCATTTGCATTGGATTACCCTGATATGAAAGGGATTGATCCTCAATTATGCACCCACCACATCTATATAGAAAAATATGCAAGACCTATTCGTCAACCGCAAAGAAGACTCAACCCCCATCTAAAAGAGGTTGTAAAATCCGAACTTCAGAAGATTTTAGTTGTTAATTTTATCTATCCTATTTCCGATAGTAAATGGGTCTCTCCCCTGGTGGTGGTACCCAAGAAAAATGGAAAATGGAGGATTTGCATGGATTACATGAAATTAAATAAAGCCACGCAGAAAGATCACTTCCCTCTCCCATTCATAGACCAAGTATTGGACACTTTAGCAGGAAAGAAATTCTTTTCTTTCCTGGATGGCTTCTGTGGATATAACCAAATTCAAATCGCCCCTGAAGACCGAGATAAAACTACCTTTACTTGTCCTTGGGGAACGTTTGCCTATCGAGTTCTACCCTTCAGCCTATGTAATGCTCCTGCTACATTCCAAAGGGTTGTCCTTAGCATCTTTGCCGATTTAATAAATGATCGACTTGAGGTGTACATGGATGACTTTACACCATATGGAGATGATTTTGATCCAGCTTTAGATACTCTAGAAAAAGTCCTACAACGTTGCATCGCTACCAGGCTTTGTCTAAGCCATGAAAAATGTTACATGATGATGACAGAAGGGCTCTTTCTAGGGCACTATGTTTCAGCAGCTGGCATCCAGGTAGACCCGGCCAAAATCCAAATACTTTTGCTTATCCCCACCCCCACTACTCAAACAGAGGTACGCAGTTTTCTTGGATTTTCTGGGTATTACAAACGATTTATAGAACATTACTCACATATTGCTACACCTCTATATGCTCTAACTGGTAATGTTGATTTCTTGTGGACAGAAAAATGCGACCATGCTTTCAAGGAATTAAAGAAGCTTGTATCAACAGCCCCAGTCCTTCGAGGACCAAACTGGAATTTACCATTCCAAATCTCATATGATGCCTCGGATACAGCAATCGGTGCAGTCCTGGGGCAAGAAGAGGATAAAAAACCATATGCTATCTACTATATCAGCAAAAATTTATCCTCTCCCAAATTGAATTATATTGTCACTGAAAAAGAATTCATGGTTGTAATACATGTTGTTAATAAGTTTAGAAATTATATCACAGGCTATCCTGTTGTGTTATATACAAATCATTCTGCTATCAAATATTTGGCAAATAAACCTATTACGAACACTAGAATAACCATATGGTTGATATTATTGCAGGAGTTCGATATCACAATCAAGGATCGACCTGGCAAGGAGAACCCTGTAGCCGATTTTCTCTCACGAATACCAAAATCAATTGAAACAGCAGCGGTAGAAGACCAATTTCCTGATGAACACCTGTTTGCTGTTGCTATTCGAACACCCTGGTATGCTGATGTCGCCAATTACCTTGCAGTAGGTAAGCTACCAAAACACTTAACCCCTCAAGAACGTAAGCAGATTGTTCAGAAGAGCACTTGATTTCCGTGGATTGGGGGCTATTTGTTCCACACAGGGGCAGACATGCAAATTAGGAGATGTATTCGAGAAGATGAAATTTTCGACATTTTAAAAGCCTGCCATGACGAACCATGTGGGGGACACTTTGCTGAAAAGAGAACAGCACATAAAGTATTGCAGACAGGATACTATTGGCCTACAATTTTCAAAGATGCAAAAAAATTTGCCCAAGCCTGTGATAGTTGCCAGCGAGCAGGACGACCTGGTTAGGCCGACGAAATGCCTCTGAGACCACAATTAGTTATTGAGCCATTTGAACGATGGGCTCTTGATTTCGTTAGGCCCATTAATCCATCATCAAATCAGAGGACATACATTCTGGTGGCGACGGACTATGTTACTAAATGGGTGGAGGCCGAATCATTGCCTAAGGCTACAGAAGATTCTGTAATACAATTCTTGTTCCATTTGTTTGTACGTTATGGACTTCCAAGAGAACTAATTACAGGTGGTGGACCACAATTTGTTGGAAATAAATTAGCTGCAACACTTAACAATTATCATGTCCAACATAAAATTACTACCCCATACCACCCGCAGGAAAATGGGCAAGTAGAAAGTAGCAATAAGGTAATAGAATCAATTTTAACAAAAACCATTGCATCGCATAGGCGTGATTGGGCCGCCCGATTACCTGAGGCACTGTGGGCTTATAGAACCACATGGAGAAGTACCACAGGCTATTCACCCTATCAATTAGTGTTTGGAAAACAACCTATCTTCCCCATAGAATTCGAAATCCAAACGCTACGAACTGCACAGGAAGTCGACCTAGATCTAAGTGAGGCACAAATCAATCGATTACAACAGATTAATGAATTGGACGAAATCGGGCTCTCTGCATTACAAAATACAGCATTGATTCAACAGCAGTGAGCTAAATGGCATGATGCACTTATCAAGAGCAAAGTTTTTCACGAATGAGACTGGGCTCTATTATATGACTCTCGGTTTCAGGACTTCCCGGGAAACTTCAGACTCGATGGTTAGGACCATACGAAATCCAGAAAGTACATGATAATGGGACCCTTACTCTGATCACAATTGACGGTTCTGGATATGCATTCAAGGTAAATGGCCACCAAGTTTATCTCTATCGAAAGCCACTCACTCGGGAATCCTTCTGTCAGCAGCTACGTCAAGACACTGATATGGAAATTTTAGGAGAGGAAGCGAAATCTTCCTCACCTATAATTTAGTAAGGAATTCATTTTTTTCATAACCTGTACATAACATCTTGTATATATGTTTTCTTGATTTTTCTTTTCGCATTCTAAGTGTTTCTGCTGTTCCTTTTCAAAAGGAACAGCACTTGCGTGTTTTTGTTGTTCCTTTTCAAAAGGAACAGCACTTACGTGTTTTTTGTTGTTCCTTTTCAAAAGGAACAGCACCTACTTGCTTTTGTTGTTCCTTTTCAAAAGGAACAGCACTTGCATGTTTTTTGTTGTTCCTTTTCAAAAGGAACAGCACCTCCGTGTTTGTTCCTTTTCAAAAGGAACAGCACTTGTGTGTTTTTGTTGTTCCTTTTGAAAAGGAACAGCACTTGTGTGTTTTTGCTGTTCCTTTTGAAAAGGAACAGCACTTGTGTGTTTTTGCTCTTCCTTTTCAAAAGGAATAGCACTTGTGTGTTTTTGCTGTTCCTTTTGAAAAGAAACATCACTTTTGTGTTTTTGTTGTTCCTTTTCAAAAGGAACAACACTTGTGTGTTTTTGCTGTTCCTTTTGAAAAGGAACAACACTTGTGTGTTTTTGTTGTTCCTTTTCAAAAGGAACAACACTTGTGTGTTTTTGTTGTTCCTTTTCAAAAGGAACAACACTTGAGCGATTTTGTTGTTCCTTTTCAAAAAGGAACAGCACTTGTGTGATTTTGTTGTTCCTTTTCAAAAAGGAACAGCACTTGTGTGATTTTGCTGTTCCTTTTCAAAAGGAACAGCACTTGTGTGTTTTTGTTGTTCCTTTTCAAAAGGAACAGCACTTGAGTGTGTCTGTTGTTCCTTTTCAAAAAGGAACAACATTTGAGTGTTTCTGCTGTTCCTTTTTCAGAAGGAACAGCATTCGCGATTTCCTGTTGTTCCTTTCAAAGAAACGACATCCCACGAATTTGTTTGTATGGATTCTTCTCTGAGGAACACCATCGGCATGTTTTTGCTCTTATTAAGGATGCTTTGCACCCATGTTCTCCCCAGTCTTTTAGATACAGCTATGGACTTATGCGATGAACATAAATCATGATATACCAAAGTCAGCAGATCATAAATCGTCATCTCTATAAAAGCCTAGTATTGATAAGAGGACAAGAGGAGGGACATTAACTTTTCATCTTCGTTGTCATTGTCCTATTACCGGCGCTCTGGTTGGTGATCTTTATCATGACGATTTCCCTAAAAATATTTTTTGATTATTACTTAGGAGTAAGAACAAAGGATTTATATATGTTTGTCGGGATGATAAGACTTCTTCCACCATTCCCCGCTCTTAAGGAGTGGGGAACCACCCTTATGTGTAAATAAATAAATAAAGTGCTCTGCAAAAAGAAAAAGAAAATATGAAATTGTCAAATGCAGGATAGGGGGTCTCATCGAGAACCAGCCTACCATGATCATAAGGATGGAAGCAAAGTGGCATTCCCATTACGGCCACCACACCAGGGATATGGTCCAAAGGTATACTAAATAAACAAACTTTGGAACAGGAGGTCTCATCACGAGCCGGCCTGTCCACGTTTCGCGCCTACCTTGTGAATGGCATTATGGCTATCTAGTTACCAAGCTAGCATAATGACCTGCATTTTGACAAAGCACTCTTCAGAATACACACAAAGGATCATGGTTCCGGAGGGTGAAATAAACAACTCTGCCAAGGTTATGAACACGTGTTGGCAGCAGAGCTCTGTTAATGGCATTGAAGTCGTAATGGTTACACCAACAGGTATGATATCAATACTTTTTCGTGTCTTATATCCTTTGAATAGATCATATTTCATGCCCCGATGTATATATCGCATGAATATTCATTACCACCAATCATGGCAACGAAACTGGCAATGACCACTGGAGATTTCATACGCTTGACAGACGTCTCATCCCCCGGCCTCTCATTATATCACGCATGCTCTTATGTAAAGCGCGATCTACCTTTTTGCCTCGATTTCGGTATTTCGTTGTTTTTCTAAAACATGGCATAATTTCATATGCTATTTCTTTATGACTTGACTTCCTAATGGCTGCTGCTCCTCTATTTGACGGCTGGGGACAACCTATCAGATCACGGCGGGGAGGTAACCTCATTACTCCATGGATTACGTGGCTGCACACCATTCGGGCGAGATAATGTATGAAGGTATGGCATGGTTTAACGGTATGATAATTCCATTTTACGGAAATTGCCGTCCACGATCCTTTTTTTGTTGCATGCTCTGTGTTCTTTTCCAAAATTTGGCGACGATCATCCTTTTTGCGTCTCAAACAGCACAGGCAGTTATTGTTCCATTAAGAATTCTGAGTGGAATTATGGGGGGAAAGACGGTCCGAAGCGAACCTCAGGAGTTGATAGTCTCCGCTGCTGCCCGTGAGATCCTGGAAAACGCAGGGTGGCTGAATTATTTCAGTCACCTACAAGAATCAAATGAAGCGGTGGCGTTGGAATTCCTGCAAAATTTGCAGGAGAACTACTCCATAGTAGGAGGAAAGCGGATAGCGGTCACGGATGATATCATTGCAGAAGTCTCGGGACTACCAGCTGCCGAACCCGTATGGACGCTGAAGAAAGAAAGATTACAAAAGGTTATGGAGATTTTCCAGGATGAAGGCCAAAGCTTGACAGTCAAAGGGAAGGGAGTTCTGCCAGCAACGCTAGGGGAACCCTGGACCGAGTTAGCAAAGATAGTGCAGAGCTACATCACTTGCGAAGGGAGGAAAGACATGGTAAGACCTCGTCACCTGAAACTTTTAGTTGTTTTGAAAGGAAAATGTTCTGTAAATCTCCCTGCACTTTTAAATTCATTATTACATGATGCAGCCCGAAGCCTGAAAAAGGCACAGCACATAGAAGCAGTCGTTAGCCACCATCGACTGATTCGATTGATAGTGAGCCACAGTCTCACTCAACAAAAAAGCACCTGGGAGGAACTTATCGCAATAGTCGAGGGGGGATTGGCTGCACCACCCCCAAAACCTAAACATTCCTCCAGCGCGCCAGAACGATCAGAGAAACGCAGGGAACTGGCAGCAGAAAGACATGTTGCTCCAAAACGAAAACAATCCTCCAATACACCAGAATGACCAGAGGAACCCCGAGAATTGGTAGCAGAGAAACACGTTGCTGGTACACTCGAACAACTTGAGATACCAAGGAGATCAGCCCGGCTGGCCCGGATACGAGGAAGGCTGGAAAAGATTCAAGGAACCACTATCCAGCCAATTGAGATTGTGGACGAACCTCCAGAACCAAAAGGAGGACCCTCTGAAGAAAATGTTGAGAAATCAGAGGCCGAGGCTGAGCAGCCTGAACGAGGAATTGAGGAAGGAGACGAGCACTCGGGGACAGAAATAGCCACCGAGCAGATCAATCAAGAAGAGGAAGTAGTACAGCCAAGGGGTAGCCCGTAGCAGGACCCTGTGGGTGAGGAGGAATTGGCAGCAGTCCTGACCAATATGGGGGAATATGGCCAGCCCTCCAGCATAGTAGGCATCTCTGACGGACCCGCGGAGGAAGATATACCTGAGAAAGTGCATGCAGAAAAGGCAGGAGAAGAAAACCTGCCCGTTTATGATGATGAAATGGGAGACACCAATCAGGAACAATCTGTCCCCAAGACACCGGAAGAAATCCCAGACGGAGAAGGAGCACACTTAAGGGCCAGGCATAAACCCTCTGCCGAGGCAATAGAAATTAAGAAATTAAGGAAGAAACAGCAGAGGTTGATGGGCACTATAGCCAAGCTCCGACAACAAATTCGAATTTTGAAAGCCAACTTGAGGGTACAAAGGACCGCAAGGAAGAGGGCCACTACAGTAAAATCCCGGAGGACAAGAAGACGACAGACCTATAGCCGTTTTGTTGGTCGAAACCCCATTAGGAGACCTACTTCCGAAGAACAGACTGTTGTTCGAAATGACATTGAAGAACAGATTGTTGTTCCAAATGACATTGAAGAACAGATTAATGTTCCAAATATCGTTGAGGGACAGACTGTTGTTCCATCTGACCTTGAAGAACGGATGGAAATTCCAATTGAGGAAGAGGAACAGCAAGAGGCTTCGATGACAGGGGGACCACAGCAACCCTTTATTCGTGTTAAGAAAGAAAAAGAGAGCAAGGAGAACCAAACATAAGCACCACCCTCAGGGGTAATTCGGGTTCTAAACTCTAAGCAGCGTAATAAAAAGGTCCAGCTCAAATTCCCAGCCTCTACGGCTTTATTGAAAAACTCCAAAGACAAGGACCTTGCACAAAATGATGAAGCAAGCTCAGCAAGAAGCTGAACAGCTGAGAGAACAAATAGTCCCCCGGGAGAAATACGAAGAGCTACAACAGCAACTTCGGGATATTAGTCAGTCCGAGAGCTAGGCCTTCGAAGGATGGCAAAAGGAGCAAGAAAAGGTTGCTAAGGTAAATCGTCGATTAGATAGTGTTATTAAGCAGATGGACACTGTGTGTTCCTTGTATAATGACGTTTTGACCTGTAGGGCCCCTGCTAAAAATTATGCTTTATTTTTGCTTGAACGATATTTGCGATTGAAAATAAAAGTCGTTAGGGCAGGTGCACCTATCCACATCAATACTATTAATGATTTTATATATTGTTGCAAGCATTATGGAATTAAGGTTCAAAGATTATTGTGCGAGTTTTACTTGCACAACCTCGTGCTAGACCAGGAAACTGATTTAAATCCTGGCCCTTTTGTTGGCGATATACAATTCCAAGCCTTTATCTCATTTGGGGTTAATCAACTGAAATGGCTCAGAGCTTATAACACCTTTCAGAGACAGGATAATAGCCTAGATTTATGGGTACGAGCCGAACCTAGAGACCCATTGACGCTATGGAGAGAGCATAGGAGCCTTATGAGGATCCCGGGTGTCATCAAGATATTAGGACCCATGCACGAAGACTTGATCCGACATAGTCTGGAATATTTCTTGACTATTAAAGACCTTGCCATCGATGCTGCAAAATTCCGATACTGGATCTCTAGCCCAAACATCCAGCTCAGGGAGCCATTCAAATACGAGAATTTTGAGCTGGCTGCCAGCCGATTGAACCTTTATGGGGAACGTATTCTGCAAGCAGGGCCATCCTGGTTGGGGTATTGATTTCGTAGTCCAATTATTTGGCACCCTGCACCTGGATATCAGGCCTTGTATGAAATGTCTGCGGATCAAATAAATCAGTTCTTTGATAATCTAGTTGCTCATCACGGTTGTCGGCCTCCTCACGAGATCCCCTCTCTGGCCTATTCTCTCACCGCCTTGCATGTCAACTATAATGTTTTCATGAGGGCATGAAACAGGGTAAGCAGGGGGGTGTGTGGAGCACTTGAAAGGTATGCTTTTGACAAGCAATTTAGTGGCTTTTTAGTAATATTTGTAACCTTTTCTGCATTGTGAATTCAAAAGAGATAAAGGATTTTAATAAAATGCGCAAGAATTAGCAAGAGGAGCTTAATCACTAATAATTGTCGTTTTTCCATGCAGGGAGAAGTGGAAGCAAGGAGTTGCCGTCCAAAAGTGAAAAGCAGAGGAAGAATAACTATTGTCCCTCCAGAGGGGAATCAGATGCAAACAAGATCGAGCAAATCAGAGCTGAATAGCCCAGGAAAGGAAGGAGGGATACCGAGTCGGTGAACGCGAGAAAGAAAAGTGAAGGATTAACCGATTGGTGAATCCCTCAGGATCTTCGATCCTGAGGGATCGCTGTTTTACTTATCTTTGTTATCTAGATACCTCCGTCGTTACTCTTATATAAAGGAACAACGTCATTGAGCAAAGGGACTACTGTTTTTATAATTTTAAGTTTCAGAACAAAACTTTGATCATCGAGTCTCAGTGAGACCTGGATTTGTTATACATTTGTTGATGCATTAATATAAAAGACTTGGTGTTTATTTCATCTCTGCGTCTGGAGTAATCTAAGGCGGTGTACCATTGGTAGCTAAGGGCCCGGCTCCGAAGGAAACTTGCTTTTGTACCATTATACTGTGATTTATGTGTGGTTTGTTTATCTCTATTACTCAGTAATCTGATACATCTTTTATATGATATGCTATGCTCTGTTATGGTCAATATATTAATGATTTTTCCGTGTAATGACTCTGCACTGTATAATTGGATCTATCCAGAGTTGAACTGCGCCTTTAATCAGTTATTTCTGTGACAGAGTATCGGTATGAATGTTACTGTCATTGGATCCATGTGAAATAATACTTGTTGGGACTTGAAAGTAATGTTATTCTGTTTAGAAACATAGTTATATCATCCTTCATTCTCAGATTACTATATTAGTGTGAAGCATGTATATATGGTGGATTATTGCTGTTCCATAATTCATTAATGAATGTTGTTTCATAAAGTATATCTTATCCAGTTTGCTTGAAGAGAAAATCAGAGTGTGAATCAGTCGGTCTTAACTCGCGAGATTCAGTTCTTTCGATTGCCGTTCCATTTTACTGTTGTTCCATTTTACTGCTGTTCCATCTACTGTTGTTCCATTTCCATTTTGCTGTTCCATTTTACCTTCTGTCGTTCTATTTACTTGCCTTTGTTGTTTTGGTGTGAAAGAAGGTCTAAGGCTGTAGTGAGCCTCAACAAGATGCTGCCTAGCTCCCAGACCTATAGTCCATGCTCTAATTTCCTTTCTATCAGTTTCTAGAGGGATGGGTTATTGCTTCCGTACCCTTGACTGATCAATTGTCTTGTGTGATTCTATCTTTTGGGTTAGCTTAGTTACAGCTTAGCATCTGTTTTCTTTTGTATCTTCTGAACACTATACTACTAAGCATTACTCGGACAAATAGCGTCGGATTTAGTTACTCTTTGCAATAACAAAACATTCCCGGATTGATTTATTAATGTGGAATAATTAGAGGTGTGAGAGACCCTAGTTATAGCTCTACATTTTGGTGCCGTAGCCGGGGAAAGAGTATAGCCATTTTCCCTTTACAGAGTAGTGCGCAAATCTGCTAAGGGGGAGTTGGATCTTAAAAACAGAAGGTAAGAACCTGTGTACGGAGCATGTAAAAGCCCTGCTCCACCATCCGCTCTCTTAGCAGAATTGCTGGTTGGATAGGATTTAATAGTTTTTAGAGTGCATGACTAAGCAGAAAAACCTAGAAAATAATATCAAACCTCCAGCCAAACCTGAAGGAGCCAAAGGGCCGATGACCCTTGGCCGAACAACCTTCATAGACGAAATCTATAAGAAAACTGAATCTCAGCCGTCGGTAGGCCCTAGAAAGATTAATTCTAAACAGCCTACTAGCTCCCTTCAGGCCACAACATCACCATCTAAAGCCTTTACTGAGGTGCCTAGTCAGACTGATGAACAGGACTTTCAAGAAATTGAAAATTTTGTGTCAGAATGACTGCAGGAAGGGAATTTAAGCAACCTTTGTGAAGGAGAAGGGGAAACAGGGGAAACAGGGGAAATAGGAGAGCCAAGGTCTTCTCCTGGGATAATCCAACTGTTAAACAGCCTAGATAAGGGGAGCGCGGTCAAAATTATTATTGAAGGCACCCCATTCCCTCAGATAGAAATTCCAGATAAGGGAAGTGTTATTAAAACAGCGCCTGCCAAGGTCGTTCCCTCTCAACCTAGGAACACCCTCCTAGAAATTCCGGAAGGTTATTGGCATATATTTGATCTTATGGCACAAAATCAGCCAAATACTCAAACTTCTACATTGTAATATCCTATAGTGGATTCTGCAGAAAATGCGCCCATGAAAGCGAACCCTCTTCAACACATCCCGACGTTTCATGGACTTACATCAGAGGACCCCGATGCATTCTTATTTGAATTCGATGTGCT
>APFE030019394.1:0-20481 GCA_000404065.3 Pinus taeda
CGAAGCATCCAATACCATGGACCGAAAACCATCACGTCCAAAACCATGGACCGAAAACCATAGGTAGGTTCACCCAACATAATATAGGGTCCAAAAAAAAAATTCTCGGGGCGCTGCCCCGAACCCCGTAGAGGGGGGCTACCCGCCCCCCGCTGCGCAATCAACACAATGAAGGGGGGGCTTTGCCCCCCGATTCACTACGTAGGTTAGTCATGGAAAGAATATAACACAAAGCCTCAATCATCTATCACACCATACCTAGTCATATCGCCACCTTAGCCTATATCTATCTAATCTACACTGTTGGAATATAGTTGAGAAATATTTCAATTGTCAAGCAGTAATATTCAACCTATTTCACACATTTGTGTGATCAATCAGGCATCCGTTTCGTCTCCTGTGCACGGTATCAATCCCCCTTCACACAATATCCCCATACTTAGGAAACAAATTGAAAAATTCCCTCCTCATTCCATATTCACTCCAACAATCCCCTAGCACTATTTATGGCTCATCCCTGAGCCACTTTATTGTTGTTGTGCACTGAGGGAAGGCAGTACTTATGTAGTCTTGGCCATAAACTGCTTGAACGTTTCTTTAGCCTAGTGTGCAATGGTATAAGCCTTAACCATTGTTGCAGTGATCCAAAATGGAGTCTAAGTCTAAGTGGTCCTCATAGGGGAAAATGAAAGTCCAAGGAAGTTCCTAGAAATAGCCCCATTGCAAAGATCTTTTCCTTTTGAATCTATTGCAACTTAAATGGGCTAAAATGGACTTAGAGTACAAAAGTTATCGCAGAGAGAAGATGCCCTGTTTCTTTGGAAAGAGAGGCAAAAACCCCTAAAAATGGCAAAAAAACCTTATAAAGGGAAATCACATCGGAAAAAGGCAAGGGGACGAACTTAAGCAGCGGCGGAAGAAACCCCGATCCGTTGATCCGATTGATTGGATTGGAGGTAGACACATATCAGGACATTGAACTCGACAATGGCGATCATGCGTTATGCCAATCGCCAATGATTTGATCGATGAACCGGCATCGGCGATGCACAAAACCCCTAGGCCGCATGCAACACAATATGTGATAATGATCGTGACAAGAAACCTCAGCCGTCAGATCGCGATAGGAATGGACGACCAAGATTAAATCGGCGATCGGTGATTGCTAGACCCAACAGATTTCATAAGCGAAATTCGTAAATTTTGAAATCCAGAAATTCAGATTTTATGTGTATTAATGTCTTTCGGTGTAAAACCCGAAATGCAAAGAAACAATGCCTGAAGTGATAATGGACCCGAAGGGGAATTCTAAGCCCAATTTCATATAAATTGAGTTCTGTGAAGGTGGATTTCGGGTGGGCCTCAAGTGGTAAACTGTTTTGGGCTGGCTCCGCCTGATCCGATAGACTGGTTGACACGTGGCTGGTGGAGGAGAGAGGAAAATGCCTTTTCAGGCAGGTAACCTCTGTACTCCTAAGCCACCCAAGCTTGCATGATGACCATTGGATCGGAGATCACCCAGATCGACTTTGGAGATTACGACAGCAGCCAAAGGCGGACCTGATACGATTATAGGGTGGATGTGATAAGTTTTCAAGTCTGATAAAAGGATTTTGTCAGGTTTTTGAATGTTTTCCCATGAATTTGGGATTTTGCCCAATACACTTTTGCAATGCAATATAAAGCCTAATGGCGAACCTGATAGGGATTTAGGGGCGATTGAATGGGATTTCAAGTTCACAAATCACACCTGATAGTATTTTTGCAGACATTCTCTATGTAATGGGATTCCCTCCATTTTTCGGATTTTCACCTATGAAACGGCCCCGATTCCTTCTGTAACTGCTCCTGATCATCATGCCACACTGCAGCAGGCCTTTTTACAGGAAATGATGCATTTTGAAGTGATGGAGCCACTAAGGGACAATGAATTGCAGAGAAATGGCCAGGGAAGCCAAAAAGCTGGAAAGATGCCTCAAAGGAGCCAGAGAGCACGATTGAGAGCATAGGAAGAAGAAGTCGAAAGGTAGACCAGAAGGCAGAAGAAAGAGTCGAAAAACTACTGCACAGAGTAGTTGAGGGAGCCTTTGGGGTCAAAAGAAGTTCAAGTGAAAAGCCAGAAGCTGAAGGTTGTAGAAAGCTAAAGAAGCTAGAGCCGAAGATCCAGAGCAAGAGCCAGGGTCGAGAGCTAGAGCCAGAGCTAAGAGCCAACAGCCGAGAGCTTCAAGAGCCAGTGATAAAATGGTGTCTAAACGCATTTCTTCTGTCTAAAACAGTGGAGTTGAGCCAAAATCCTGTAAAAGGGACTTTTCCATAATCCTAGAGAGCCTAGTTGAGTTGATTAGAGCTCAAGAAGATGTAGCCCAAGATTTTTGGGTGAACTCCATGTTAAATTGTTGTCTTATGTGTTTTCTTATTGTTGCATTTGTCTACTGTCATATGTATTTACATATTAGCACAAACAACAGAATTTAAAAATCACATAAACAGTTTAAAAAAACATAAGCGTACACCTATTATTTCAGGCACATATTATCAATTCCACGTTGGTTAATCAATAAGACTTGGGAACATTTAGGCTTTGGAAGTGGGAGAGGTCCTTGTAAGTTTGACAAGGAGCCTAAGTGCCCCATTTTCAAATCAAGTGGTATCAGAGCTTGAGATTGATTAACCACATCTTCAAAGAAGGTTATATCAAAATGCTTGATTGACAAAGCAAAGATTGCTTCTCTGAAAGGTGTTTAAACAGTCAGAGGTTGATTATATGCTTGTTTTGCAGACTAACTAGTGTTTAAGTTTGCAGAGGTGAAGGGAAAGCTATAGATAGCTCATTTGATGAAGGACAAGAAGGAATAAGGGTTGAAGGCATTCTTCTATCCCAAAGGACCTCGAGACAGTCCTTGAAGCACAAGAGGTTTGTTGCAAAAGGTTGCTTGAATAAACTATTTGTTCATCTTGTTTGAAGTTCTTCTGTTCATTGGTATGATGACAACTTCTACAAGTTAGTCCTCAAATTCTTCTTTCTTCATCGCTAGACTCTTTGATGAAGACATGAAGCAAGATTTTTCCACCATGATGGATATGGTGAGAGAAATGTATGAGGATGGAAGAAAGAGTAGCATACTTAGAGAGCAGTTGAATTCCATGAAGGAAGAGAACCAGATGCTTTCTAACAAATTGCAGGAAATGGAGAGGCAACTTCATATTGCAGATATGAACCTAAGAAGGATACATGAGTTGGAAACACAACTCTTTGTTGCCCATGAAGCCTTAGTCAAGTATCAGCTTGAAGAAGAGGTAAATCATTCTAGTTTGTCTTCAAATTATTCTAAGAATGTTTATATTGGTTCTTTTGAAAAACATACCAAAGGCATAGGTTCCAAGCTAATGTCCAAGATGGGTTATGAAGGAAAGGGATTGGGAAAGCATGCACAAGGTATTGTTGAACCAATAATGGTTGAGGAAAGACCTAAGTATTTGGGTCTTGGCTATGGACAGTCTTACGGAAAGAGTTCCAAAGGTGCCATGAAGGCCATTGAAACAGCTCCAAGAAGGGGTTGTATTGCAGAGTGTGAAGATTGTATTTAGGAGGAATGAAATAGCTTGAAACATCATTTACAGGATGCGGGTGTTCAAAAGCACACACTTGAACTAGAGAGTTGGGGAGACTCTGACAGCCTTGAAGAGATTGATGGTGTTCCAAAGGGAGCCACTTCTTCATTCAATTCACCTCCTCCTAAAGGCAATAAAGGTGAAAGAGAAAGGTATAAATTTGGTTCTAATCATCTCCCTTTTGATTTTGCAAAGCATGATAAATGTCCACATAAATATGGGAAAAGAATTTCATGTTCCTTTTGTGGTTTGGATAGCCATAATGTTTCTAGATGTTGGAAGAGAATGGCCACATACAAGAAACTTTTGAAGAAAAGGAAGCAAGAAGCCAAAGGTCCATTCGACAAGGAAAATCATGATTTCAAGAGGATGCACATGCAGTGTGCTTACTGCCATAAGTAAGGGCATCTTGCTGCAAAGTTTTGGACTCTGAATCTAACAATGCTTCCACAAAAGTTGAAGAAAGTGGAAAGAGAAGATGGCAAAAATGGAAGTTAAGATTCCATGAATGATGTGTCTCAAGATGATTCACAAGATGATGTTGATATGTAGGCAAAGGTAGTAGCTTTGAAAGGGATTGGTAAGAAATGGTTAGAGTTTTTATCTGATTAAGATTGCATGTATATTGATGCATCTACATTATCTTTCATTTCAGCTTCGAAAGTACAGTGTGCTTAAGTGAAAGTTGAAGGATGAAATGCATGCATGAGAATGAGATGCATGAACACATGGATGTTGATGATTTCCTTGTATTTGAACATGTATGTCTAATTAAGTTGAAGAGTTGATTGCTTTGACATGCATGTGTGCCATGTTGCCTTGGCAAAAGTTAACTTGGTCTCCAAATGGAGATAATGATGAAGGGTTTCATGTTTTGGAAAAAGAGTCCTAATGGACCTTTTCTACATGCTTAACTTGAAGGGTCATTTGTGTAAAGGCATGTTTTGTGGGCTTGTTGCCTAGTCCATCATTTGTATGCAGATGTAAGACATGGAGGTATTCACAAAATGTGAAATCTGTTTCTTTTGTTGAAGCAGGAGTTTAGGCCATCAAGTTGTTGTCTGTGTTTCTGTTGTTGTTAATAGTTGTTGTTGATAGCTTTTCAAATAGGTACAAATGAAAGTTTTTGTGGAGCAAAGGTAATTCACATTGGTTTGAGCCACCTTGGATCAATGATCAAGGCAAAGAAGTTCATACTACCTTGTATGACCATTTCAGTAGAAGTTCTGCATGAAGGAAAGAAGGAAGAAAATTCTTCCCAAGTGAACCAACATATCCAAAAAGGAAAGTGATCAGAGACTTTGGTCCAGAGGCACTATGCAAGGCAAGTGTATGGAGGCTGAAAGAAGAGGGTGTTGTTACTCTCATTTACTACTCATATCAGTATATCTGTATTTTGGAGACCAAAAGTTTTTTTAGTGTGAAGGTGTGATCCAAAATGGATTTTGGATAGACTCCTAAGTCTAAGTGGTCCTCACAGGGGAAAAATGAAAGTCCAAGGAAGTTCCTAGAAATAGCCCCATTACAGAGATCTTTTCCTTCTGAATCTACTGCAACTTAAATGGGATAAAATGGACTTAGGTTACAGAAGTTATTACAGAGAGAAGATGCCCTATTTCTTTGGAAAGAGAGGCAAAAACCCCTAAAAATGGCAAAAAAACCTTTTAAATGGAAATCGCATAGGAAAAAGGCAATGGGACGAACTTAAGCGGAGGTGGAAGAAACCCCAATCCACCGATCCGATCGAGATTGGAGGTAGACACATATGCGATATTGGGACCCTGAACTCGGTGATTGTAATGATGGGCTATGTCGATCGTCGATGATCGGATCAACGAATCGGCATAGGCGATGCACAAAACCCTTGGGCTGCATGCGACGCGATATGCAATAGCGATCGCGATGGGCAATCTCAATCGTCAGATCGAGAGAGGAATAGATGGACATGATTAAATCGGTGATCGGCAATTGCCAAACCTGATGGATTTCATAAGAAAAATTCATAAATTTTGAAATCTGGAAATTCAGATTTTTTGTGTATTAATGTTTTTCGGTGTAAACCCTGAAATACAAAGAAATGACACCCGAAGCGATAAAACGGACCCGAAGGAGAATTCTAAGCCCAATTGCATAGAAATTGAGTTCCGTGAAGGCAAATTTTGGGTGCGCCTCAAGTGGTAAATAGTTTTGGGTTGGCTTCGCACGATCCCACAAACTGGTCGACACGTGGCTAGCAGACGAGAGAAGAAAACTGCCTTTTCGGGAGGGTAACCTCCATACTCCTAAGCCACCTGAAATTGCATGATGACCGTTGGATTGTAGATCACCCAAATCGACAGTGGAGATTACGACAGCAGCCAAAGGCAAACCCAATACGATTATATGGTGGATGCGATAAGTTTTCAAGTCCGATAAAAGGATTTTGTCGGGTTTTTGAATGTTTTCTCGTGTATTTGGAATTTTTCCCAATACACTTCTACGATGCGATATAACACCTACTGGCGGACCTGATAGGGATTTAGGGGCAACTGAAGGGGTTTCAAGTCCGCAAATCACGCCCGATAGTGTTTTTGCAGACATTCTCTGTGTAATGGGATTCTCTCCATTTTTCGAATTTTCGCCTATGAAACAACCCCGATTCCTTCCGTAGTCGCTCCTGATCATCATGACATGCTGTAGTAGGCGTTTTTATAGGAAATGATGCATTTTGAAGTGATAGAGCTATTGAGGGGCAATGAATCGAAGAGAAATGGCTAGGGAAGCCAAAAAGCCGGAAAGATGCCTCAAAAAAGCAAGAGAGCACGATTGAGAGCACAGGAAGAAGAAATCAAAAGGCAGAGCAGAAGGCAGAAGCAGGAGTTGAAAAACTACTGCACAGAACAGCTGAGGGAGCCTTTGCAATCACTTGAAGTTCAAGTGAAAAACCAGAGAGCTGAAGGTTGCAAAAATCCAAAGAAGCCAGACCCAGATCCAGAGTCGAGAGCCAAAGTGAGAGCCGAGAGTTAGCAGCCGAGAGCTTCAAGATACAGGGATAAAATGGTATCTAAACCCATTGTTTCTGTGTAAAATAGTGGAGTTGAGCCAAGAGCTTGTAAAAAGGACTTTTTCATAATCCCAGAGAGCCTAGTTGAGTTGACTAAAGCTCAAGGAGATGTAGCCCAAGAGTTTTGGGTGAACTCCATGTTAAATTATTGTCTTATGTGTTTGCTTATTGTTGCATTTGTCTACTGTCATATGTATTTACATATCAGCACAAACCACAAAATTTAAAAATCGCATAAAGAGTTTAAACAAACATAAGCATACACCTATTATTTCAAGCACATATTATCAATTCCGCATTGGTTAATCAATAAGACTTGGGAAAATTTAGGCTTTGGAAGTGGGAGAGGTCCTTGTAAGTTAGACAAGGAGCTTAAGTGCCCCATTTTCAGATCATGCAGGAATGTTTGTAATAGTGTCTATCAACATTTGGGAAACTTGGAATAAGGGCTCATTTTATATGACAATCATTAGATAAATTGTGAGGTCTTAAATAGGCCTCCTAAGGAATATTATAAAATGAAAGTGGAAATAATAAAATAAGATTAGATTACCTCATCAAGTTTTGGAGGGAATAAATAAAAAACTATTTTTTCAACTTAACTCCCTGTGATTTTACTCCAATTTTGAGCTAGAGCACTCATTGGATGCATAATTTAATTTTGCATCCAAGGAGTACCCATATTGCATACATTCGATGGACCCTACTACATGAAAAATGTGAAATACATGAAAAATGTGATTGCAAGCATGTTTTTTCATTTATTTCACATTTTTCGTCTAGTAGGGTGCATGAAAAGTATGAAACATGAGTACTCCTTAGATGAAAAATTAAATTAGGCATCCAATGAGTGCTTACTCTCGAAATTTGAGTAAAATTGTAGTGAGATAAGTTGAAAATAGAAATTGAAAAAGTTTTTATTTTATTTTATTTTAATTTAATTTAATTTTTTTTATCTTTTTTACCTTTTTGCTAAAAAAATGGTGAAACATCCCCCATGGTTGACATCATCATATTGAATCGTATTGGTTCTTATAAATTTTATTTTGGTTGTACATTGTTGTTTTAAAGCCCATTTTTTAACTCAAAATTTCTCTAATAGTTGTGCACTATATTCTGTGCCATAACAAGGTCATTAGTGAGGTGCATAGCCTCATCCTATAGCCGCTCGAATTTATACACCAGTTTCTATTCCTCCACTCCCCACTATTTGATATGTCTATCTAATGATGTACTCCCAATCATTACAACACAATGTTTAGGTATGATCAGGGATAACAAATTTCTATGGATAGCTTCATTATGTTTTTCAACGGTCTAAATCCAAGAACCAAGATCCTTGAGGTCAACGTTGTTCTGTAATTTGTTCCACAACTCTATGCCAACCTCATAGGATTGGGTGCACTCCTTTTCAAGTTCCCACACATTTTCAAGAGATTTGGAGGCTAGTTGTAACTTTTCTATCCTGTTAATTTCCTTTGATGGGGTGGTGGACTTGATTTGTAGTTGAAGCTCCTCCACTTTTTATTCTAGGCCATGAACGACCTATTCTATCTTCGATATTTTTTTCCTTAGGAGCACTTCAACCTCCATGGGGGCATCAGATTTTTTTTTTTTTGTATACCACCTTGATAGCTTGCCAGAGTGTCCCTTCCCTTTCCTCCACTTATTGCTTCCTCCAACTCTGTTTGCACTTCTTGCAAAGCTTGGTGTTTAGAAGTTAGTTGTACTAGGTCCATTGAGGCACTTGCGCTTGAAATTGGACCTCCTAGGAAATGGAATATTGCAAAGAATGTAAAATAGATGTTGGTAATTATGAAATAATCAATTCTACCTGAGGTAAGACTTCAACGTGTTTCTAGACCTAAGTGTCCACAAAATGTATTATGCCCAAGGACACAACTAGTGTGAGGTTCTAAGGTAGTCACAAATGGCTATGACAATTCCATCCATATCTATAGCACAAAGTATGTGTTGGTTTCCTATGTTGTTGTTGCTGGTTATGGCACGTTGGGCATAGGCATTAGGGGAATTTTGAGGTATAAAATGGGCCTCCTAAGTAAATTATAAAATAAGAATGGAAATAATAAAATAAGATTAGATTACATCATCAAATTTAGAGGGAAAAAAGAAAAATTTGTTTTTTCAACTCGTATTTTCAACTTATCTCCCTATGGGTTTACGCAAATTTTGAGCGGCAACACTCGTTGGATACAAAATTTGATTCCTCATCCAAGTAGTACCCATGTTGCATAGTTTCGATTGACCATGCTACACGAAAAATGAGAAATACATGAAATAACATGATTGCAATCATGTTTTTCATGTATTTCACATTTTCCATGTAGCGGGGTCCATCAAAAGTATGCAACATGGGTACTCCTTGGATAAGGAATTAAATTTTGCATCTAACTAGTACTCCCACTTGAAATTTGAGTAAAACCTTAGGGAGACAAGTTGAAAATACGAGTTGAAAAAGTAGTTTTATTATTTTATTATTTTATTATTTTATAAGTTTTTACTTTTTTACTCCAAAAATGGTGAATCATCCCCCATGGTTGACATCATCATCTTGAGTCCTATTGGTTCTTATAAAGTTTATTTTGGTTGTACTTTTTTCTTAGGAGGCCCATTTTAGACCTCAAAATTCCCCTAATGAGTTGTTACCTTAAAAGCCTCTATCATAAGACATCGTTGTTCTAACTACTATTGCATGTGGCCTTACAACTCCCTTTGATATTGGGAAACTATCTATATGGCTATGACAAGGGGCACAATCCCTATTGGTAAAAAAATGTAATAGATATAGACACTGGGTTTAGATTCAGGGGCCAACAAATGGTTCGTTATAGTATAGAACAATGTCAACATTTTCGCCTTACTCATAAGAGGTAAGGCATCTCACTCGAGGCATGCTACGACCTTACTATGATAAGGACTAGAACCAAACATCAAGGAGTGTTGTGTAATGATTAATACTATTCACGTATAGTATTGGAAATCATATCATTTGAAAAGTAACCAATGCAAAATATGAAGTAGAAACATCTCCAAAGAAATAGATAACAATTACATTCATGCTTAAGAAAATTTAAAAGAAGGCCATGCAAACCAACACATTCATAACATAGAGCAGTCTCGCAACTCTTTTTAATAAACTTAAGACATCATTACATTCGGGCACTATGGTCCTTCAGGTAGGATCAAAAGATTCATCATACAATTTAGCTCAAAAATAGATAAATGAAGAACAAAAAGAAGTCTAATAGACTTAGCAACAACATCTTGAGATATGGGCTTTTCCTCCATCTTGTTGTCTTCTCCCTTGTCTTTTATAAATTTAAATCGCTTGAATTTCCAGTCTTTTCCTACAATGACACGCACTTTCCTCATTGGTGGATTTTGTGACTTGGATGTGATTGCTCCATCTCTCCTCAACGTCCTTTGCGACTTGGTTGTACTTGCATGTTCCCATATTTTATGCTTACCAACTTTAGTGTCTGACAGATCTTGGTGGATTTTCTCTCTTTTCCTCGATTATTTCCTCAGCAACTGCCCTTTGGTCAAACCCTGTCAAAATGTGTCAAAAACTTTGTCCCTCAAAATGAAGAACCGAATAGGCTCTGAAAATAATCAATTGACTCATCCCTAATTCAATCCTTCGCTAATGTTGTTTCTTCTTGCTGATGCAGGGCTCCTATTTGTACTCCTTCTTGTTGAATTGTTCCTTCGTGTGCTGCCAGTTCTCCTTCAAATGAAGGACCCAAATCTGGGAAATTTTTTACAGCTTCGGTCTTGAATTGGGTATATTCAACAATGGTCAACCACTATGAATCCAACACAATAACAACTTGCTCAAGAAATGGCATGGTAAGATTGAATGTCGGTTGGGTATGACAAGTATTCATGAGGGAAATCCTTGAGTATGTGCTTCTATGTTGAGCTGCCACAACTTCTGATATTGGATCTATGCCAGTGGTTTGAGGTCACACAGCATAGCCTAGTGGCTCAAGATTCATCCTCAATCTATTGGATCTGCTTCTTGAGAAAAACATCATGTGCAAACATGTCCTTTTTCTTGTTGAATTCAAGTGTAGTTAAGGCTTGGTTTAACAATTGGTGATCCTTTTGTCACAGATCATAGACTGGATGATTTTTCTTCACAAGGAACCCATACTAGTAATGAACCAGAGTGAATATTTATTGCACCTCTCCAGTATCTTCATGAAGGGAGGCCTTCAGAGAGTTTACATCGGTAATCTTATGCTCAATTTCAGTGACATATTAGGTGGCTAGATCAAGGAGTGCTCTCTGGATGGCTGCGATAGTCCTTAAGCTCTCGAGTTCATGAAAAAAGGTCGGTGCATGTAGTTTTGATGTGGTCATAACAATCTGATCAGGTGCACATTGAGAAATACTCTAGTGCATTTGGCACTACCTTAGTGATGGTAGACCAAAGAGCTTGGAATTTGGATCTAATATCATTGATCTATTGTTGCAATGCTTGCTTTTCTTGGAGGAGTTGATCACACTTGGTCGCAATGGAGAGAAGTTGTTGTTGTTGTTGCTCATGTTCAGTTGTCAATGCATTGTGCAATGCCTTTGGTTGGCAGGAATCCAATTGAATGAAAGTAAATAACTGAGTGGATGGAAATTCTGAAGGTTATCGAGTGTCATGGTAGTAGGAAGAGGGAATTAGGCTTGTAGTAGTTGTCTCGTGCCAACCGATTTCTCGGATTGACCTTGAGGTGAATTTTCATGTTGTAGGTTTTCTACAGTGTGGGTGCTAGTGTGGTATGGAATAATTGCTTGTGGTGAATTGGGAATGGGGTTGGAGGTTTGAGTTAGGATATTTATAAGTTCCTAGCTTTGTGGACGGGAGTAGATTTTTTGGTCATTCGTTGGTTGAAGGTTGGATGTTATTACCAAGGGTAAGAGAGGCATGGTAATCATTTCTACGGTTGTAGTGTGAACAACAAATATGTCTTGGGTTGTGTTGTTAATTGATTTAATGATGGAATCTACCTCCATTTTGGTCTCTGCATTGAGGATTTTGTCACTCTGAAATGGTCGCGGAGGGGGATTTCGTTCATGGTGATGGGTTATGAGACATTGGGGAAGTAGTTGAGGTGGAATATTGGATTTATTTGATGATTTGGGTGTTGACGATAGAGAGGGGTTCTTCACCGGTGAGGTCAGCGAAATGGGGTGAGGTAACTGAAATGGGTTTTTAGGAGACTGAGGAAATCTAGGTAGCAATCAAATGAATGTCCTTCACTATGGGCTCAGTAATAGAATGAGGGACCACCCAATGGAGGGAGGCAACCAATGTATTTAATGGCAAAGTACCGAACAAACTAACATTAAGAATTTCATAAAATAGTGGTAGAGAACTTATTGATGACCTGAGAGCTTCCAGAGTGTTTAAGAATGATATCACGGTTGTCTCGAATCTCTTTAAAATAGTATTGAATGTTTCTTCAACTGCCTACTTTCGAGAGGCAGAGGGACTCTCGCCAGGTAGTGGTCATGGAAAAATTCCTTCAAAAGCGTGTGTTTGCTTGTTGTCCCAGATCTCGCTAATGATACATGGACATGACAAAATTTCATTGTGGAATATGGGATTTATTCGATGATCTAGGTGTTAACGATAGAGAGGGGTTCTTCACCGGTGAGGTCGACGAATTGGGGTGAGGTAACTGAAACGGGTTTTCAGGAGACTGAGGAAATTTTGGTAGCAATCAAATGAATGTCCTTCATTGTGGGCTCAGTAATAGAATGAGGGATCACCCAAGGGAGGGAGGCAACCAATATGTTTAATGACAAATTACCGACCATACTAACATTAATAATTTCATAAAATAGTGGTAGAGAACCTACTGATGACCTGAGAACTTAAGAATGACATCACAATTGTCTCAAATCTCTTCAAAATAGGATTGAACGTTTCTTTATTTTCCCACTCTCGAGAGGCAGAGGAGCTCTCGCCAGGTAGTGGTCATGGAAAAATTCCTTCTAAAGAATATGTTCGTTGGTTGTACCAGATCTCGCTAATGATACATGGACAAGACAAAATTTCATTGTGGAACTCCTATTCTAAGAGAATGAAGGGTAGAGCCCGTATATAGAATGTTTATGGGTTGACAACCTTTGGCCGAATCTAGGTAGTTTCATGGAAAACACCAAACCATATGGCATATGAATATTCATTCAAGAGAGATTTTAGGATTATAGGGACAACCTTTGTGACAATGAGCATCTTGGCATACCATCCAGTGAAGGAGGCCTCATTGATTTCTTTGTTATTCAAACCCCCTGATGTCCACTATGTGGAGTATGTGAGTGCTAGGGACTGATCTTCAAAAACCAAGGCTAATTCTCTTCCATCAAGATGGCACCAATTCATCATTGAAAGAGAGACTACCATATACCCATAGATCAAGTAGGTCACCCTCTTGTATACATCATCGCAAGCTTCAAATTCATTTAGTAAATAGATGCACCAGTTCAGCTGCCCTCCTTTTTAATAGGCTTTGGCCACTAAGATGGTGTCCATAGTGCATTTGCCCTTTATGTAATGGCACATGATTTTCCTAGAAATTATGTGGCAGGCGAACTTAAATGACGGCCTGTTGATTATATCGATGTTGGTTCCTATCCCACCACATTTATTAGCATACTTGGTATATTGGAATGCAGACAACATTGTGGATCCCATAGGATCCCTTTGGATGTCACTGGCATGGATTGAGTACTCTCGTTGAGACATAGGGAGCCCCTATGTAGCTAACTAATAAGGAACTTTGTGCACTACATGGTCATTCCTAAAGTGTCGAAGAATGGTAAATTCCGCAAATTCATTAGTGTGGACCGTTGTAACCCTCGGAATTCCTCTTTCAACCTGGAAGAGTGCTTGTCATATAGTTTGGTTATCATCTCGGTGAATATTTTGTGCTTGAGTATGGGGAAATGAAAGGAGTCTGATAAATAATTGTAGACAAGTGAAGCCTTCTCATATTTTCTAAAAATAATTTCAATTTATGTGACTCTTGGGTCAGATGGAGTGGTAGGAACAACAACTTTGGATACTCGAGTCATGACTGTAACTCATCGACTGTTTACAATAGACACACGAGGGCCGAATTTGGACTGAGAGCCAAGGTGTAACGTCCTACGGTTGACAGGTGACCGGGCGCGCCCTCCACCACCGTGCCAAATCGAATAAGGCATGAAAAACTACGAGGAGCGACCAAGGGCGTAACATATTGTTATGAGGACGAGTTGGTGCTCCATAGTTTATAGGGGCGAGTTGGGAGAGCTCGTCCACATGCCAACCGAGGAAGCGTTAGGCAAACACGAAGGAGAATTTTGGGGTAGTCCCGCGCCATGGGCGGGCCGACCTAACAAAGGCGCTCAAATTTTTGATGAACGTGCAGTTGGTGGAGCGAACAGAGGGTCGGCCAAGGGCGCGACCTCCACACACGATGGTGTATAAACTATGCGATGAAGCTTGGCATTGGAGCATCACACTTCGGTCTTTGGTCAAGAAGTAAAGGTGCGATCGAAGGAGTTAGAGCCGCAGCGAGGTGCAGGCTATGTGCCTGCTCGCCGGGCGGTTTACACGGGATTTGCACACATGGTTGAGGTGCGGGTGGTGGGCATTCTGGCGCCCACCCGCCAAACGACTTGGACGAGTTTTGGGTTGTGAGTTGGGCAGTGGGTCATGCACAAGCATGCCCGCTCGACTCGGCAAAGAAGACTTGTGTTGTATATTTGATTGAGTTGTGGTGAGACCATTGTGCGGTCTTGCACGAGTGGGCACCCCACTCGAGTGTAACACTGGTTGAGTTATACTCCCGGTCATTGTACAAAATTCTCTCATATAATAAAATATTTAAATTACATGTGATGTTGTTCTCTTGTTGGTCTATGATGTTGTTATATTAATGGTTTCCACACATTAATATGTTATTCATTTTTAAAGATAAATGTTAAGGCGTAGTTCGTAAAGTAAGTTAACAATGAAAGATGTTGGTTACTTAAGCGGTGCTACACCCAGCCAATTTAACAAAAAAGAAATTGGGGGCGTGACAGGTGGTATCAGAGCGGGGTTTCTCGTAATAGGTGAAGCTAATTCAAGGTTGAAGAAGCTTGATGAACCCAGAGAACAGACATGTATGCAGGGAAAAGTTATGGAGAAATCGTGGATGAACAGTCTGGGTTTCGTGGACTTGATGGTTCATGGCAAGACCATTCAGGCTCTGGTGGACACGGGGACCACTCATAACCTCATGATGACACGATTGGAAAAACAGGTTGGACTGATGATCTTCCCATCGAATGTGGAAGTCAATGCAGTGAACTCTAGAGCTAAAGCGGCGGGTTTAGCACACGAATTGCTTGTGCAGATAAAAGACTAGAAGGGTCAGTTGGACTTCACAGTGATGGAGATGAACGACTTTGATATGATACTTAGATAGGATAGGGAAATAGGGTTATTGTTGTCCCCTTCTGTGATGAGGTCGTGCTAGTTGGACAGACACAAACTTGGACTTTGCCCACTCATAGGCAAAGGAGGGAAGTCAAGGTGCAGCATGTTTCTGCACTAAGTTTGGAGAAGGCTATGAAGGAGTCAGATATGGAGACATATGCGGTGATGTTCAAGGGAGTCGAAGGTGATGGAGTAGGGACGCCTGTTCCAGCCGAGATTTCTGAGGTGCTAACCAAATATGTGGATTTGATGCCTGATGAGCTACCAAAGAAACCTCCACCAAGGCGTGTAGTGGACCATAACATAAAGCTTGAGCTATGAAAGCAACCCCCAGCTAAGGCACCTTATTGGTTGTCAAGACCTGATTTGGAGGAATTGAAACAAAAGCTAAAGGAGTTAGCTTATGCAGGTTTCATCAGACCTTCAAGGTACCCTTATGGAGCTCTGGTATTGTTCCAGTGGAAGAAGGATTCAAATGAGCTACAGATGTGCTATGATTACCGTGCATTGAATAAGAAGACGGTAAGGAAAAGGTATCCTTTGCCAGAGATGTTGATTGCTTTGACAAACTTGCGAAAGCCTGAGTCTTTTCCAAGCTGGACTTGAGGCATGGGTATTATCAGGTATAGATATCTGAAGGAGACGAGAAGAAGACCGTGATAGTAACAAGGTATGGTAGCTTTGAGTTCCTTGTTCTGCCATTCGGGTTGTGCAATGCTCCTGCTACGTTTTGCACTTTGATGAATGATGTCCTACGACCATACTTGGATTCTTTCATAGTAGTGTACTTAGACAATATAGTGGTTTACAATGACAACATGAAGGATCATAAGAAGCACTTGGCGATGGTGTTCGAGGCATTGAGGGAAAATCAGTTGTTCTTGAAGAAGTCTAAGTGTGTGTTCGCTCAGACCGAGATTCTATTCCTTGGGCATATTTTTGGTCAAGGGTACATACGGATGGAGCCGAGCAGAGTGAAGGCGATTGAGGACTGGGTTGAACCGAAGAATTTCCATGAGATGAGGGTGTTTTTGGGCATGACCAACTACCAACAGAAGTTTGTAGAGGGGTACTCCAAGGTAAGATCGGCACTGACAAACCTATTGAAGAAAGACAAGAGGTGGAATTGGATGGATAAATGTCAAAAGGCATTTGATGACTTGAAGAGGAGGATGGTTACAGCGCCGATACTGAAGTTGCCTAACTTCGAGAGACCGTTTGAGGTACACACTAATGCTTTGGATTTTGCCATAGGAGGGGTTCTTATGTAGGATGGGCATCCAGTGGCGTATGTGAGTCGGAAGTTGCAGGATAGAGAATGAAGGTATCCGGTTCATGAGAAGGAGATGACTGCAATCATCCATTGTCTTCATGTGTGGAGGCATTACCTGATTGGGAAGTTGTTTGTTGTCAAGACTGAAAACATTGCAGCAAGTTATTTTGCATCACAACCGAAGCTTTCTGCGAAGCAAGCTCATTGGCAGGACTTCTTGGCAGAATTTGACATGACTATCGAGTATAGATTGGGAAGGCACAATGCGGTATCAGATGCCCTTAGTAGGAAGGGACAACTTGTAGCATTGGAAGGAGAAGACTGGGCAGCAAGGAGTAGGAGTCAAATTCAGATTTCAGAAGAGATGCAGAATAAGCTCAAGGAAAGTGTTGAAACTGATACTTTGGCACAGAATATAGTGAAGCAGATAAAGGAGGGGAAGACACGAAAGTTCTTTCTACGGGACGGGTTCTTGTTCTTTGGAAACCGACTCTATGTTCCAAAGTCATCTGGACTCAAGAGGCACCTTTTGAAGGAGTGCCACGACTCACCGTGGGTTGGCCACCTAGGGCAGTGTCATTCTTTGGCATTTTTGGAGAGAGGATTCTTTTGGGAGAAGATGTGAGAGGATGTGGAGGAGTATGTACATACGTGCATCATTTGTCAGCAGGACAAATCGGATAATTAGAGACAGGGAGGATTGTTGCACCCTTTTCCAATTCCTGAGAGGCCATGGATGAGTATCTCGATGGACTTCATTTCTCAATTGCCACAGGTTCAAGGGTATAATGGGATTATGGTCGTGGTTGATCGTTTTTCCAAGTATGTTGTCTTTTTTCCAACAAAGATGCCTTGTGGAGCCGAGTGGACAGAGGAGTTGTTCTTTAAGAACATAGTGAAGTATTGGGGGATTCCATTAAGCATCGTGTCAGATAGAGATCCGTGTTTTATAGGTAGATTTTGGACCACATTGTTCAAGTTAGTCGGGACAGAGTTGTTGATGAGTTCGAGTTACCATCCGCAGATAGATGGACAGACCGAGAGGATCAACACATTGCTGGAGGATTACTTGAGACATTATGTGACGGCTGATCATAAGAATTGGCCTGAACTCTTGAATATTGCTCAGTTCAGCTACAATATTCAAAAGAGTTCTGCGACGGGGTATAGTCCATTTGAGTTGGTGAATGGGCAAACGTCGGTTGCACTGCATACCGTAGTGATGGGAGGTTTTTTGAGGAGTCCTCATGCGAAGAAGTTCATGAAGGCTTGGGATGAGACCTTGGAGTTGGCATGGTTGCGCTTGCATGAAGCTGCAAGGAGAATGAAGAAATGGGCTAATCAAGGAAGACGGGATGTGCACTTTAGTGTGGGAGATATGGTGTTTCTCAGGATTATCGGGGAGCAGTTTCAGCCAGCCAAGGGGACTATGATAAAACTAATATGGAAGTATGAGGGACCATTCCGAGTGCATAAGAGAGTGGGGGAAGTTGCTTATGAGCTGGAGCTTCCACACCATATGCACATGAAGCATCCAGTTTTTCACATGAGTCATTTGAAGAGATGTAGACTTGATGCTGATCATCCAGAGAGAGCTAAACCGCTGAGAGGACCAGCCGGGATTGTGGACAAGCCAGGACTGGATTTGGATAAGATTTTGAGCTACAGAACTACAAGGATTGGTTGCCACATGAAACGGGAGTATCTTGTCAGATGGAAGAATGCATCGGAGGAGGAAAGCTGGGAATCGGAGGACTCGCTTTGGAGATGGAAGAAGAAGATTGCGAAGTACGAATGGAATATACTAAGGCAGTGAGGATTGTCAAGGGCGACAATGATTTCGAGTGGGGAGGATGTAACATCCTGCAGTTGACAGGCGACCGGTCACGCCCTCCACCACCATGTGAAATCGACTAAGGCATGAAAAACTGTGAGGAGTGACCAAGGGCATAACATATTGTTATGAGGACGAGTTGGTGCTCCATAGTTTATAGGGGCAAGTTGGGAGAGCTCGTCCACAAGCTGGCCGAGGAAGCATTAGGTGAACACGAAGGAGAATTGTGGGGCAGTCCCGTGCCATGGGTGAGCCGACCTAACAAAGGCGCTCAAACGTTTGATGAACGCGTGGTTGGTGGAGCAAACGGAGGGTCGGCCAAGGGCGCGACCTCCACAAACGATGGCGTATAAACTATGCAATGAAGCTTGGAATTGGAGCATCGCACTTCGGTCTTCAGTCAAGAAGTAAAGGTGTGAGTGAAGGAGTTAGAGCCTCAGCGAGGTGCAGGCTATGCGCTCGCTCGCCAGGCGGTCTACACGGGATTTACACACACAGTTGAGGCGTGAGTGGTGGGCGTTCTAAGGCACCCACCTGCCAAATGACTTGGATGAGTTTTGGGTTGTGAGATGGGTGGTGGGTCATGCACGGGCATGCCCACCCGACTCGGCAAAGAAGACTTGTGTTGTATATTTGATTGAGTTGTGGTGAGATCACCGTGCAGTCTTGCACGGGTGGGTGCTCGACTCGGGTGTAACGCCGGTTGAGTTATATTCCTAGTCATTGTACAAAATTCTCTCATATAATAAAATATTTACATTACATGTGATGTTGTTTTCCTGTTGTTCTATGATGTTGTTATATTAATGGTTTCCACACATTAATACGTTATTCGTGTTTAAAGATGAATGTTAAGGCATAGTTCGTAAAGTAAGTTAACAATGAAAGATGTTGGTTACTTAGGCGGTGCCACACCCGGCCAATTTAACGAAAAAAGAATTGGGGGCGCGACACAGGGGAATTCAACACCGAAGTTAGAGTGAGTAGTTCAACCACCTAATCTTTTACAATGGACAGTTTAACATTGCCATGCAAATTATATAGAAATACTTAACACGAAACTTATGAATAGACCACTTAACTAGTAAATACAACAACTTTATATGCTTGATTCAAATCATGACATTAGCAACAACTTTAACCTGGACCTAATCTAGATGACGCAAAAACTCAAATGATGGATGATTATGCTAACCAATTATTACGAAATGATGGCAAAACCAAAAATTTGATAACCAAAATGTGTCAGGAATATTAAGTGAGAGATTTAAACCAAATTTAAAAAGACACTCGAAATTATTGTAGGTTTTAACCCCGTACAGAATTTACCTGCATATGAATTCTAAATCACAAGAAAAATAAAAATGCGAGAGCATAACACATAAAACACATATACACAGAGATTTCCCACTGGATCTCAAAACCGAGATTACGATCTTGATTTTTCATTATGTTCCTTTCAATGTTACAATACATATTTATACATGCCGAAGCATCCAATACCATGGACCAAAAACCATCACGTCCAAAACCATGGACCAAAAACCATCGCATCCAAAAAACATGTGCGAAAATCATACACAAAACCATAGGTGGGTCCGCCCAACCTAACATAGGGTCCAAAACCAAAATTTTCCGGGCCGCTGCCCCGAACCCCATAAAGTGGGCTTACGGGTACCCCTCAAACCCCCTGTTAACTATGTGGAAAGAATATAACACAACACAACAATCTCCCACTTGTTGTTTTCTTTCCACAGGTGGCCACAGCAGAGCTTAGTCATTTTTCCAGCCCTAAAACACCCATTGTTTCTCTACACCAAGAGAACTTCTCAGAGCTAACAAATTTTGTCAATGCATCTGCAGTATTCTTCAAAGTGTCCACCTTTACCAGCAACACCTTTTTGTCTTCTATCATATCCCTCACAAAGTGATACTGAACATCAATGTGCTTTGTCTTTGAATGATAAGCAGGGTTCTTTGCCAAGAAAATTGCACTTTGGCTGTCACAGTCTATCCTGATAGCTCCCTGTACTAACCCCATACTTGAACACAATCTCTGCAACCAAACTGCTTCCTTGCTTGCATGAGTGGCTGCCATGTATTCTGCCTCTGTAGTTGATTGTGCCACTACAGATTGTTTCTTACTCATCCAACTGACCGCACCTCCAAATAGGTTAACACATACCCACTTGTAGATCTTCTCTGATCCAGATCTCAAGCCCAGTCTG
>APFE030019414.1:12007-81066 GCA_000404065.3 Pinus taeda
TAAAAAGTAATAAAAATAAAAAAAATATATAAACCAAAATAACAAATAAAAATAAAAATTAAAAGAAAATTATCAAAATTTAGCATGCCGACACTTGGAGGGTGGGCATGTGGCATGCAGACACATGGAGGGTGTGCATGTGGTTTCCCATCCAATGTTTTTTCTATTTAAGGAATGATGAGGAGGATGGAAGGGGTCTTGTTCCATCGTTCGGAGGTTCTGTCTTCATTCTCTTAGGAGAGTATTGAGACTTAGGAATACTGGCAGTAGTCGTTGATTGAGGGCTCGGGGGTGGCCAGTTGTAGCAGAATCCTGCACAGTTGAGCCTAAGGTTGGGAGGAGAGTCGTCCCCAAAACCATGTTGCGGTAAGCCTACTTCATGCACAGGTAAGCTCAGGTAAGCACTCTTCATTGTTTAAATTTATTGTTAATAAGTCAATTAGATGTTGTTTATGGGCCGTTACAGACGGTCGACATTTAAGACAAAATTTATTGGTAAGATCCTTGGAAATCCTCCACCAATCCGGCATTAATAAACAAATGTGGTGGAAATGGTCAGATTTGAATTCAAAATGGCCTATAAATTACAGGTTGAGGCCCAACGAAAAACACTTAGAAGTTTGAACATTGAGTTGGTGAGATATCAAACATGTAGGACTGCACATTCTTCAAAGAATTGCTTGACTACCTAAAGTTTTATCTATTTCTAGAGTCAAACAGCAATTTCATCTGTGATTTTATCCCAAGACCCGTAACTATGGATGCCGAAGCAGTGAAAATTGAGGGGGTTGTGCCGAAGGTTGTTATAGAGGCAGAGGGAGTTGCTCCAGAGGTTGTAGAGGTACTAACTGAAGTCCCCAAGTCACCACAGATGCCTATACCGAAGCCTACCCCAACCAAAGAGAGTGTGAAGGATAAGAAGAGAAAGTAGGTTGTGATACCAGTGCACGTGTCACCTAGAAGAAACCCACAGAATGAAAAGCCCACAACACACAAAAAGGGAAAAACCATTAACTTGGAGCTGGAGGAGGAAGAAATTGAGGACATCTCGATGGATGATGAGGATTTGGGGGTGGAAGTGGAGGAAGTTGAAGTCAAGAGTTCTGACCCTATCACTAAGTTTCCAAAATACGTCCCTCCGCGCAAAAGCAAGACCAAAGTGCCGAAGGACATCGACGAAAGCAACGTCTCCCTACACATACCTCTACTACCAGATGAGATTGTCTTTGAAAGTCCATGCTTGGGGCGGGTTCCTCTATTAAAACTATAATATTGGGACTTTGCTGACAATGAGAAGTTCCTGCACTTGGTGAAAGAATAGTTAGTGCACCGCGTTGTTCGCACAATCACCGAGATGATTGCATTGGAATCGTGGTAGTGGCTTGGGTGTGTAGACAAAGTAGGTTTGGTCAACCTGCTATGGGTGCCCCACTACAATGGCATGCCCATTACAGTATTGGTCATCAAGCAGTTGCTATGCTTGCTGACGATGGGTGTCTGTGGCTGGAGGAGCTGATACCCATCACCGACAGCTTGATCCATAGGATCATGCGGATACCCTATACAAGGGAGAATATGACCATGATGTTTGGTAGAAAATGTGGCAAGCAGGCCCTCACAAAGGCCATGAAGGAGAAATTCAAGCTCATAAAGAAGTTGTGTGGCTATGCCATCTCGCGTTTCTGCGACCCTGCGGTCAAGGTGGCCATGCAGATCCTAGCAGTAAAAGTTATGCGAAAGTGTTGTGGAGATGAAGTGTCGGCACCCATCGTTGCTCTAGCAGCCCAATGCACCAAAGGATTCTAGTTTAATTGGTTGCACTATCTCTACGATGAGTTCCTTGCAAACTACTGCGAGGCATATGAGCATAGCAATACCTTCCACTATGCGTGGCTCTTGCTATTCATTGTGCTGGTAGCCTAGGAGTTGCTGAAAGACAGTCAATTCCCCTCAATCACGTCGGACCTACCAGACGTAGGGAATTATGTTTCGCTGTGGGTGACCAAGGATGCTCAGTGCATCAAGGATTGGAAGATATTTTGGATCTTGATGGAAATGAACATACGCATGGCTATCAATCACAAACTGCAATTATCGCCAACTTTTTTTACCAAACTGCAGGAGTACGTGGAGTTGAAGGCATACTTTTAGCGCATCACGATCAGGGCATGGAATGACCCTAAGCAGAAGTGGCATGACTTGCCTTACTTGGCAACAGACTTCATAATTGATACAGTTCTTGATCATTGGCTCGCAGAGTGGCGCATTGCCTCAAACTCGACGGTGGGGTTGAGCAAGTCCGCCACGCAACACAAAAGGAAGGAGGCCAAGCTCAAGATGGTGCAACTGGCTGAGAAGAGGAAGAAGGAGGCTGCTGACAAGGCCCAGGTAGAGCGTGATGCCATCTAGAAGGTGGAAAAGAAGGTAGGTGAAACAAAGCATGGATCTGACAAAGGTACGAGGTTGCCTTCGCCCGAAACAGAGGAAGAAACGGACAAGCAAATAGAGCAGCATGGAGCGGAACCAGAGACAGCATCATACCACATCAAATGTCCAAGAGAAAAAGAAAAAGTGGGGCTGTGGAAGAAATCCAAGTCCAATAAGACATCACTGGACCCAATCACCCTAACAAAGGGATATTTGAATGACATTAGAGACATGGTGCAAGATGTTATCATGGAGGTACTGCAACAGTTCGAGCAGCAGCAACAAAAACTATTGGGGGATATTTAGATGGGTCTGCATGAGCTGCAAATCTGCGCATCATAGGCTGGCACGGTGTCCACCAGCCTCTCTATCAGTACTTCAGAAGCTACCGAGATGCTGTGTGCGAAGGAAGCTCAAGCGATAGTGCTGCCAGATGGAGCACTCACCACAAAAAACAAAGCTGACAAGCCCACTATCAGTGTCCTCAAGGGAATGGGGTTGAACTTGGTAGAACTTCCTCATGAGGCACTCCACCTACTGTAGGATGGGGTGATTGCGGAGCTGAGGGACTATGAACAGTGCGCCTTGTAGATAATTAGTGAGTAGAATATTAATAATGTACAGATGGCCTTGTAGTGAGACACCGCCCTCACTTCCATGGTGGAACTTACTAACACAAATATGTGCATGATTAAGGCCATGAGGGAAGCCTGATGACCAAATTAGCCATTCCTGATGATGTGAAGGAAAATGAACTGGTCTACAAGCTTGCTATAGTGGTGTGTGACGCTTGCATAGAGTTGCCTAAAGTTCAGCTGGACCTAAACCTACATATTGTAGATTTACAGTTGAATGCCTAGCCATAAACTCTACTAGAAATAAAGGAGCAATGCGTAACTGCTGTCTCAAAGGTGATAGCAGTGGTAGAAAGTGGAGTAGCAGACTGCACACGGGCTGTTTGAACAATCATTCGAGGTCCTAACAAGTCTGCAGGAGGATCCTAATTTACAACGGCTAGAGACAGAGGCACGAGAACTGTAGCAGCACTACTCCAAAGTAAAAGGTACAACATGCACTCTTGCTCTCACACAGAGACTGGTGAAGCTGCAAGAGGCTAAAACATTGAAGGAACATGTAGATGCAGCATAGCACAAAGAGGAAGTAATGAAGGTGCACTTGAAGCCTTGGTTGGACGAAGCTTATTTAGTCATGACCTCCATTGAAGGCAAGCTTTCTAATCTCCAAGCGATTCAGTAGAAGCTTCAGGCTAATAGTTCACGTTCAACAATAGAGAAGTTGGTTGAGGAAGTGAAGCAGAAGGTTGCGCAGTGCACTGCCGAAGTGGAAGTCATACAAGTCAAGCTCAAAGGTCTTCACGCCAATATCTTCGCACCCACTGAGTGACTCAAGGGTGAGTCACCACGTTTGTGATGGGGGCCTGTTGGGAACAGGTTCCCCCAAGAGCAGTTTTGGGGCTAAAAGACCATGTTTTGGGATAATTTTGTAATAAAGTTGTAGATTCTCTACATTTTGTGGCTGTGGAGCGCGAAGGTGTCAAGAGTCATAAAGGGTTGTCCACCCTTATTTTGTAAAGTGTTAAGTCAGCTATAAAGATCCACCCATGGTTCATGGACCATGGGATTGTATAAAAAGGAGCTAAGTAAGTAAGCTCTAGGTAGTGAATTTAAGTGAGGAAGAAAGCAACAAAGTAGAGTGGAGAAGTCTAAGTGTTCTCGGGTCTTAGCATAGGTAGAGGCTCTACAGCTAAGTGCGTAGAGGTCTAGGGTGGAAGTCCACAGTTGAGTGCACGAACCCTTACAACTGTGTGCACAGGACTGATAGAGTCTATATTAAACTGAAAGATATCAATAAAGAGAAGTATTCTTCAATTACTGTGTGTTTAGCTCCTGTTAATGCATCTTATTATATTTCATTTTGGGTTTAATTTACAATGTTTATTTGATGCATGAATATATGTGATTGTATTAGTTAATTGAATGCAAGTAAGGATATCAGTTTACACAGCGCTAACTGTGATTGATTAGAAATATAAGTAAAACACTTGAGATAACTTGGGAACCTATACAATACATTGTCATATCTGCATGAAAGTACCTGGACCACGGGTTACAGTTGTGCAAAGGTCAATCATGAACCTTCGTGGAGGTACGAAAGGGCTGCATAAAGGGTGGACTGATAGGGCCCTAAGGCTTAGCAACCTATGCGAAAGAAGGGGCATAGGGTATAAACCGACATCACGACCATCTCATGGTGCAGAAAATTGGTTCCAGCATCCCCCCATACAGCTTCAGGTGAGACTTCGGTCCACGCTCCACGAACTGATGCTGAAAGGGCCAGTAGTGTAGGAATTTGTTTGGCTAACTAACGTTGAACCTGGGTCAGGGCCCACAAAGCCAATAGATATCAACAGAAATAAAAAGGAAATACAATAGCGATATAATAGTGTCCCAACCCAAACGATCAAACATGCATAAGGGAGTCGATTCTATATACTACAAGGAAATATGTGTGCACTTGGCATCCTCGTAGGTTGGGGAAGGATTTTGGGTTTGATGCAAATTCTCGCACTCCACTCAAGCGATCTACCTTGTCCACACCTGATCTCAATCCCTACACATAACCATAAATAAACAAAGACAACAAGTGAGCTTTCTCGGAACATTGTTAGTTTAAAATATTATGCAAAAATTAAGAAATATCACTACAAACATGTAGATACAGAAAATGAGCATGAATTTATTGATCCAAAATGAAAGTAAAACAGATGTATATCTTCCAACAAAAGAGATCCCCTTTGTAGAGCTCTCGTGCTATAGATTGGACAATCCCCATTTCCTACCTACTTTAGTCTTGGTGAGATCATAAAGGGTCATTTTATCCTTTAGGGGAATGTATCTAGACACCTAGGGGATTGAGAAGTTAGCAAACGTCTACAATAATGGAACCCTAGTGAAATCATACACAAGTGGGTCAAGTTGATATTTTTGGGAATGGAAAACTCTAGAAACCTTTTTAACAATTATGAGCTTTTTTTCAATTATCTCAATTATGAAATAATTATTATCTCATGATTATAATATTTTGGAAAATCAATTATGATAAATTTCTTAATTATGTAATTCCACCCTTTTATCATGGGATAAATCTCACATAAGTAAAATAAAAGGTGAAAATGGATGCATTTCAGCCAAACAACCAAGGTAAGTTGATATTGGGCTTCTCTCGCTATAATGGAGTGGAAAATAGGGTTATAACACAATGATAGACTTTGTGTGGAAGTAAAGTATATGTAGAGGTAAAAGGGTAAGTTCCACTACTCTACACAAGGTGGGGCCAAAAGATAGAATTTAGCTTTGCACATGCCAAGTTCCACATAGATTTTAGTTGCACACATGTCTTACTTCCATGCATTTCATACAGTGTATTGAAAGTGACTTACCGATGCTTCCTGATGGGTCATTTATAAAGATAGTGCAAGTAATTATGGCTCTAATAGAGCTTATTTGACAACTAAAAGGTGCTAAGGCTAAGAAAAGAAAATTGATAGTAGAATTTACAATGGATTTCCCTCTACTCTCTGTAAATACATTGATTTGTATTTTATAGATTATGGAATTTACACTTGGTTCCAAACTGTATTCACGCAAACATTACTAGGCCTTGTAAATAATTCTTGAGACTCTCCTAATTTTGAATCTTCATTTTAGTGTTGGCTCATATTACCATTGAATATTGCCATAGAAATTCCCGTTTTAATTTGTTCAGTTGGCTAGATTTGGTCACTAATTGTGGGTATAAATCACCACTTTTAGCATCAAAGAAGTAAATAATGTAGAGAAATTAACTGGTGTGGTTTAATTAACATAGTGGTGTTTGTATTTGTTTGGCACGGGAACATGGTGTTCACATAATTCTCATGTGATGGTGGATCTCCTTTATGATTTTAAAATCAAATTAAATATGGTCAATTTACCTTTTTTCTTTTTTCCTTGTTCTAGTCCAGGTATATTGTTACATTTATGAATACGGTATATATGGCCTTATTCGGTGCTCAATAGAAGAGTAATTTTTTTTTCTAATTTGTTTTGTATAGCCTTATTAATGAATTTTAGGTATGTGGTCTAATCTAGTCTGTGATCAAGTATGAGAAGCAATATCACTGAGGTAAGAATAACAATATCCATCCAAAGGGTATCGATCCTATAACTTGTGTTCATGTGTGGGTGGTCATGGTTAATCTACAAAGTTATCTTCAAACCAATTGGGTTATGATTCAAGACTAATATGTATGTGAAATTAAGTTACAATTTAGTGCATTGGGGAACAAGGGTGTATGTCTCTATGAGATTTTTTGCATCATTTCTCTTTGGAGTTAATACCATCAAAATTATAGTGCTAGGAGCATAGGCATATGGATTGATCAAAGAAATAGGTAGCACATTGTGAGGGAGTTCATGGTGTGCATAAAAAAGGTTAAGTATGGATCTCAGATTGATAAAGTTTAACTTGTATACAATATCTTGAACTATGCACGAAGTAGGAAGAATGGTATGTAATACCTATTCATTTTAATGTTTTGACATCATTCACATATAATGGTTAGGGTGTTTAATCAATGATAAGATTCCCTGCAAATTAGTTTAAATATATTTGTGAATAGTCAAGCAATTATGTATCTCATATTGTTATAGATATTTATTGGCGAAATGTGCACAATGTATAGTGTTCATTTTATGAAACAAATTTATAATGTGTGAAGGAGATTTATGTTCACAACATTCAAACCAAAGGAACACTAATATAGAATAGATCTATATTCCAAATTTTTGTAGGACCAATGTGTGAAATCAAAATTCTGGTATGTAGGGCCAAAGATTGATAAACAACGGTCCTAACTAACTCTATTATAGGATATAATTACATAAAAGGATCAAGCTATATTATTAGGGAAGATATTGTACATTTATGTTGTTTTCTATGCTAGGTATACAAGTGAACAAGATTGGAGAGTGTCATAAAGACTAATACCAAAACTAGTTATTGTGTGAAAACTCTCTCTTCATTAAATAATTTTTTGAGTACTTTTTAAGTAAGGAAATTTGAAGCCTATTGATCTTAATGTTGATCTTATATATGAAATGTTGAAGTTGTTTTTAGACTTATAGTTGTGACAATCCATGGAACAATGTCAGGCTTCTTTGAAATCTCTAGTTCTTATGGTGTGTATATAAGGTCAAAATTTGAACACTAACCATTGTTGTGACAGATGGTATAGTTCTTTATATAAATCGTTTGTTGAGGTGAGGTCAGTGTTGCTAATGTCGTTTTCAGGACTTATAAGAGTTTTATGTGTTATCCAAGAGTAAGTGAAGATAATGGTTTGGTTATTGTAGCTGATTAAGATTACGAATGTTGATATGGTGTATGACAAGACTCAAGTTGTGACTAAGATATGTGATTGAGTAAAGGAGTTTTGATAGTGATAAATTTTTTTTGCAGGATATGGGACAATGTTAGAGGATTGTTTGAAAAATCAAGATCTTGTCATTTTAATGCAGATACAAACATTCACCACCGGCAATTTATGGATACTACAATGAGTATGTTATGAGTATTGTCATGTTAGACTTATGTCAAGAACATAATTGGTTTATTTATTTTGCTAGGGGATGGTTATAATATAATAATATTGTAAAACTATAGTGTTGAGCGTGATACTGATTAATTGTTTTTGTTGTTGAGTTACATACTTAGTGTGTTGTTGATGACATAGTGTATGGTGATGTTGTTGACGATGGAATGTATAGTTGGTTCATTGATATTGAAGAGGTATGAAAGCTAATGATAAGGTTTGGAAAATTATTTGAAGGTTGTGATGTTGGGATGAATTTTGAGACTAATTGTTGATAACAGAGTAATTGCATTATTGAGTAGATATAATGTGTTGTTGAAAAATGAGAGAGAGTGTGTTTGTAGAGAAAGAAAATTGTAGGTTTTGATGATGACAGTGGAGGGAACATGTTCTTGAAAAGAGAGGACTTTTTAGGAAGGAAAAAATTGGTTTGAAATTATATTGAGTTTTGTGCCAAAGGAAGTGGATGTAGTTTGAAAATGGATAAAGGGAGGTCCACAATGAGTTTAGGGGTCAATGCTTCTAACCATTTAGTGAAAACAGACTAATCTGATGGATTAGGTGCTTCTTGCTAGTGGGTCCTATCAAAATAGTGAAAATGAAGTGGGTGATTCTTTCTATTGGGTGCCAATGAAATAGTGTGAAGGGAATGGGTGCTTCCTACTAGTGGCTACAAGTGAAAATTTACTAGGGATTGAGTGCTTCTTACTGCTAGTTTCTAGTAAAAACTTTGAAAGTAATTAGGTTCTTCTTACTGGTTTGTTCCAATAAATTCATGTAGGAAATGGTCGAATATAAATAAGAGATACTCATTCACCCACTCATTATTTCCAACAGTTGGTATTAGAGCCAGGTTCTTCAACATTATTTTAACACCTGGAAGGAGATTGAAAGAATTGTGGAAAATAAAAATTTTAAAAAAAAAACACAAAAAGAAAATATATCAAATGAATAAGGAAATTCATATGAAGGATTCTCAATATGAAAGTAATCTATTAGGTGTATTTGTAGTATTAGCAATTGTTGAGAAAGGATAGTAAAATGCAGAATAATTCATTTCAGAAAACATAGATCATCAATATCTGCCTCTACTCAATGATGGAGACTATCTGGTTTGGAAATTAATGATGAAATCTAGATTAAGAGATCTTTGATTTGATTTTTGGAATCTAGTTTGTAATTGCTATAAAAAAAATCCCCCATCAAGTAAATAATTGTGGAAGAATGCTCAAGCTCTGAATGAAATTTTTTGTAGTCTACCTAATTTAGAATTTAAGAAGATTATGCATATTGGAATAAAAAATGATATATGAGATGAGATACAATCTAAAAATGATGCATGGAATAGGTTGGAAGCCCTCCACGAAGGAGACAACAACGAAAGCTATGTATATGAAGAACAAATTCAATCTCTAGGTAAGTTTCTATGTATGGAGATAGGTCATCTTGCTTCTTACTATTCTAGAAACCATCATAATGATCAAGCGCATAGGAATGAGGAAACATTCAACACGTCTAAAGAAAATTGTACTCTATCAAAAGATGGGTGTGGCCATGTAGAAGAATATGTTCCTTTAATGCTAGACGATGTTATAAATTCAGAAGAAGAATGGTTAGAAATGTAATTTGATTTTAGAAGGAAAATTTTTTCTTTTTCTTTCCTACTGATTCGCGGGCCCTGGTCAGTGAGTCCGCTACGTCCAGGTTTGAGAAATCTCGGTGGACCCCACCCGAAGGGGGTCCACCCCTCGGTCACACCAGACCTAACCCCAAGAGCTTTCGGGTTTCGACCCTGTGACCTCCCATTGGCGAGGCCCCAACTTGACCGATTGTGCTAACCCTTGGGGCTGATTTTAGAAGGAAACTTGTTTCTTCCTTAGAAAATATTAAGAGTCTCAAGGAGATCTTACAAATATATGAAAGTAGGGATCGGAATTTGGGTGAATTAAATAATAATAAAGTAGCCCTAAAATCTCAAGATAATGTGTTAAATAGCCAATGAAGTAGTGACTAGATAGCTAAATGAAAAGGAAAGTCACTCTAAGAGACTTGGAGCTCAAATTATCTCTGTAAGGACTAATCTGGGAAAGACAAATGAACTTCAAGAATAAATTACTATGTTCAAAACTCACTTAGAAGAAGAAAGGAGAATTTTATAAGCAATGAGTAACCAACTAAAGGAACTATAAGTTCATTGTAAGAGATTATAAGGTGAGGTTGTTTCATTAAAGAGTGATATAGAAGAAATTAACAAACAATTGGAATTTCAAGATAGTTCCAAGATATTTCATAATCGCCTTAGCTTCCAAGCATCTCCCTCCATTAAATATGGTTTTGGCTTTCATGGAATGACTATGGGAGAATCTAGCTCATAGGCCTATACCATAGTAGTCTCAAAGAAATTAAGGCAACATCTCAAAATATTGTTAAATAAAATAGTAGGAAAAAGATAGAGAAAAAATAATGTGGTCAATAATAAAGGAAGCAATCAAGAAAACGAACAACCAAGAAGAAAGAATTTTCCAAGAAGAGAATTCATTCCTTGAGATGAGTATGGCAAAAATATAACCTTCCAAAGGAGGAACAACAACTCATTTTATACTTTGATAGATGATATTGGGTTCATTATCTACCAAAACTATGGATGCTTTTTAGTTGATTGTAGAACCAGATGGTCTAGAACTTATAATTAGAATATGAAGTCGAATAATATTTCTCAAGAAACTAGTCAAGGAAGAATATTCTCCCCCGTAAGAAGATCAACAGTTACCAGGTATACAATTTTCTTCTGCGGCTATTAATTTTCTTGTACTTTATTTGGGCATAAGGTTGTATATTGCAATGGAAATGGAAGGAATATGAGGTAGAAACCATATATGTACAATAGTTTTAGAATGCATGATTATTTCCCCCCTCCTATGGACACATAAGACATTATCCACGCAATAAACTTGTACACATGGAAAAGGATTATAGGAGTGAGCCCAAATAGTAGAAATAATTTACAAAAAAGAAGAAGTTGAATGAGAAATCAAAGGAATATCCATTTAACAAAGTTAAACATACTAAAGTATGGTAGACAAAGGAAGGGAAGAAAGATACATATATTCTTGCTCAATATGTTGAAGATGAGGAAAAAATTTGGAACATAGATAGTGGATTCTCTAATCAGAAGAATTATAATAAGAGTAGATTAATCACTATGAAGAATACTATTGGTGGAAATACTGTTCTAGGAGATAATACGTCAACTAAAGTGATAGGAAAATTTAAAGTCAATACAACTACATAAATATATATGGAGTAATTGTTCTATTTGTTGAGGGACTATAACACAACATCCTAAGTGGGTCAAATAGGTATTAGAGAAAATGTAGTCATATTCACTTCAATAGAAGTAAAGGAATAAATTAGAGATCAAATGAAAACCCTTCTTCATATTTGGAATAAAGGAAGCAAGGCTCATCTGTAGTCCTTTATTCCCAATATATAGACAATGAGAACCACAAAAGAAAGAGAGAATAAATCTTAGCAGTCTTTGGGGGAGTACAATACAACATCTCAAGGTATATGAGGAAGAGAATAAAATTTGAAGATGAAGCTATACTAGAATTTGCACCAGATGTTGCAAAGAAAATGTTGTAAGGCATAAAGTGCAGAAATCCATTATCCATGTAGTGTGTGCCTTATTCAACAAGGTGGATCTCTCTAAATCTGTTGCAAACATTTATGTTGTTGCATTTCTAATTTATTTAGAATCTACTACTACCTCCTCTTCTTGGAATATTAAATTTCTTATCACCCCATGATGGCAATCCCTCTAATTATTGGAATCACAATTTTTTCCACTTTAGTGGGTTTACCTTCAACCTAAAGAAACATGAATTTGAGTCACTCAATTAAAAAGAAATTGCTAAATTTCTATTTATCAGGTTTTGAGTAAAAACAATTAATAACTCATATTTACAACCCTTGAAATATTTACAACCTTTGAAGTCTTGTATTTATAACTCATATTTATACTCTTTAAAATGAAACTAACTATCTATATTTTTATTAATAATAAAAAGAATCTTCTTTATAAAACTGACACTCACATGCTACTCCTATTGAAAAGGAATCAACCTCAGGGAACTCAGTGGGAAAAATTATCAATAACTAGTTAATATTGATTTGCATCAATTTATTTTGGTCCAACCAGCAATTAAAATCCATCCCCCGCCACTGCAACAATAAAATACCATATATCACCTTCCCATTAAAATTGAGAATGAGCTGCAAGTAAACTATGAAAACGAGGATGCCTCTTAAGCATGGAGTTAAATTTGATCCCTGAACTTTGCTACAATCCTCAACTGTAGAAATATTGAAATTTTTAAGAAGACTCTAGCCATTTCATAAGTAGCTGAGTTGACAGCAGAGTGTGTCTGTTGCTGAGTCCCAATCATAGAGATGTCTATATGAGTTATGTCAATGTCTAAGTAGAGCTGTTGAATATGGAATGTCGGTGTAAGTCCTCATCTCTGTCCAACTTATGTGAAAGCGAGAATGCTACATAGGAAGAAAGAATTGGTTAATCGATTGTGGATGATGGCATTTTTTCTAGAAAATGCAATATCTCCTTCATTGATTTCAAAACTCCATTGCTTCACTTGGACCTATCTTCTCAGGCTTTCATATTGATAAAAAAAATGTAGAAAATTTCGGTTGAGTTAGTTTCAAACCATAAAATCTACCCCAACTTCATCTAATGGGCTTGTAATATAGCCTTCTTTCCCACATTTTCTTGATTATAAAATAATGTCAAAGTAAAACGAGAGTTAGAAATATTTTTCAACAATAGTCACTTGCATCAGATGATTATTATCTCGCTTGGTTTTCATCCTTATGGCTTAGTATGGATGGACCATTTTCTGCAAGATTAGGAAAGCCTATTGTGCCTTTGAAAGATCGATTTGATTAATGAAGGACATAAGTTAAAAATGCAGTGATCATCCTGTAAACAAATATATATACTCTATATATATCAAGGTAGCAGATTGAAGGCACTGAATTTGCCCATTTCAGAATCATATATGATATATCTATTCAAATGTTTACATAAACCAATATTTCATCCACAATGGCTAAGAGTAGTATATATCAAAGACTGAAGGCACTGAAATTTCCCAATTCACTCATATATCTACTCAAATTTCTACACAAACCAATATTTCATCCAAAGTGGCTAAGAGTATATATCAAAGTAGCAAACTAAAGGCACTAAACTTTCCCTTTTGAGACTTTTATATCTATTCAAAATTTTAAACAAACCAATGTGTGATCCACAGTGGCTAAGAGTATCTATCAAAGTAGCAGACTGAAGGCACTGAACATGCCCATTGCAAAATTCAGACTCATATCTATTCAAACTTTTAAACAAACCAATGTTCATCCACATAGGCTAAGAATATATATCGAAGTAGCAGATTGAAGGCATTGAACTTGCCCTTTTCAGATTCATATATCTATTCAAACTTTTACATAAACCAGTCTTTCATCCACAGTGGCTCATGATTTTCAAAATATTTATGTATGCCATAATAAGCACTTCACGAATCAACTAGGAATTGAAGGCACTTGCACAAATAATATAATAACAGAAAACCAACGTATTCTTGCACAATAATATTATTGATGATAACACTATGCATAAATTGTTTTTGCTTTGTTGTAAGCCAGAGCGGGATCTTGATCTTCCTTGGCACAGATTTTACTGTCAGATGGACTGAGATGAATTATTGCAGCCCCATTCCTCAATCCAACTTTATTCCTTTTCAATTTTGGGACCATGAGAATCTGATAGCAGCCAACAACTTTCTTCTTCTCCTTCTCAACCATCTCACCACCATCTTTCTACTTTTCTTGATCTTTGCCCTGTTCCTTGCATGCACTACTATTGAAGCCTTGACAGCGGGATTGTTGTTCTTGGGCATCAACAACATTATTAGGTTTAATGGATAGTAATTTTCTCACAAACGAAGGCCTCGGTTCGACAGGATTCCCCATCAAATCTCTCAAACCCACAGCCCCCCAGTTGCAGTGTGAATCTGTTCATTTTGTGAAGATCTACTCCATCAAGAATCATGGTGCCAAGGTTTAGAATGCCCTGTGGGTGACCAGAAGGATGACAGACTTGCAGTGCCAAGAAACTCATCCCACTGAAATTTGTGCTCCCGTAGCCCTTGAGGAGAGTGGAAAGCAAGACCCTCACAATGCCTAGTAGGGCATCCCTGAGGCAACCCACACAGTATATATCCATCATCATAGCAGAGGTTTCACAATGGAGAAAACTCTCTTCCACTCTGAATATGGCCTTGTCGTTCCAAGTAGGGTTTGCGCCCCCTGTTCTGTCAATTTGCGTCGTCAGTTTTTTCTCGAAATTGATCCATACAACACAGTAGGTCTACATCATGCCAAAAAGATGCATCTCCTTCAGATCTCAAGCTGAGATGATGTTAAGCTCCAGCTGTGTGTAAGCTTCCCCCATGATGTAGAGTGAATTTAATGCACAAGGAAACACAATATTCAGAGACCACCCTGATTGAAATTATAGGAGAAGAAATGGCATGAATGAAATATTTTGAAATCTGAACATTGTATAGAACTGACTTATAAGACAAAACACATCATAGACTCTCTAGCTCATGATGATGAAAGCAGATGGAAATCAATGCAGAAGGCCACCCCAAATGGTCATGATCGAAGCCAAGAAGCAGAAAAACCCATTCATAGATACAACAATAATGGAACAAACACAAACAAATTTGTACCAAATCCATTTGTTGTTTCATTTTAGAATTTTATTGTTGTGATTTCCATTTCAAAACTCCATTACTTCACCTGCACCTATAGTCTCAGGCTCTCATATTCATAAAAATAATGTACAAAATTTTGCTTGAGTTAGTTTTAGATTATAAAATCTACCCATTTCAAAACTCCATTGCTTCACCTGCACCTATCTTCTCAGGCTCTCATATTGATAAAGGCAATGTAGAAAATTTTGGTTGTTAGTGTTAGACTATAAAATCTACCCATTTCAAAACTCCATTGCTTCACCTGCACCTATCTTCTCAGGCTTTCATATTGATAAAAACAATCTTCTCAGGCTTTCATATTGATAAAAACAATGTAGAAAATTTCGGTTGAGTTAGTTTCAAACCATAAAATCTACCCCAACTTCATCTAATGGGCTTGTAATATAGCCTTCTTTCCCACATTTTCTTGATTATAAAATAATGTCAAAGTAAAACGAGAGTTAGAAATATTTTTCAACAATAGCCACTTGCATCAGCTGATTATTATCTCGCTTGGTTTTCATCCTTATGGCTTAATATGGACGAACCATTTTCTGCAAGATTAGGAAAGCCTTGTGAATCCTTTAGTTTCAAAGTAATTCTTTCATATCACTTGCTTATCTATCTGGAGTCTAGACCTCTCAAACGAAGAGGCCTAAAAACATACCATTTTCATTTGAACAGCTGCAGTTTGGAAACCCAGTATTAGTGAAATGAAGACACTCACATTACATGAACAAAAATGTGAAGTTTCAAAGTAATTCTTTCATATCACTTGCCTATCTATCTGGAGTCTAGACCTATCAAACGAAGAGGCCTAAAAACATACCATTTTCATTTGAACAGCTGCAGTTTGGCAACCCAGACATAGAAAATAAAATCCAGCATTAGTGAAATGAAGACACTCACATTACATGAACAAAAATGTGAATCCTTTCTAAGAAGCTTCAAAATGTAAAGAAAAAAGTGGAACAACCAGGTTTTTGTAAACATATTCAAAAGAAACATGAACTGGAGATAGAGATGGTTAGTGTTGTAAAAGAAAAAGAATTGATATTGTGGCTTGAAAACGACAGATGCTTCCTTTACACTTTTTAAGTGCCAAGCATAAACCACCTTCCAATCTAAGGAAGGATAACAGTAAGTACAAGGAAGACCACATATGCTTCCTTTATACTTCAATTGTCAAGCATTAACCAACATTCAAAAGATAGGTGCTTCCATAGACCCTATCTGATCATGTGACCAACCAGCCCAACTTAACAGCCATGATTGCATCAGCAGATCAGTGGCCCGTTGCGGGGCCATACTAGCCCAACTTAACAACCATGACAGCATCAATTGATCAGTGGCCCCTTTTGGGGCCACACTAGCCCACCTTTGGGCAAAACACTATGTAAGAAAATTAAAACTTGGTGGAAACTGTAGCAGCAACCCACTTTCACCTACCCACCTTGTCTCTCATGGCTAGTCTTCAAATGAATAGAGGAAATATTACCGAGTCATGAACTTTTAAATGAGGGCATATTATCAAAAACCTTGAGTGAGACTCATGAGAATCTATAAAAGAAAAGAAGAAGTGAGACATGCCTGACTTAGTGGTTGATACAGTGCTTAACAACATTAATCACCCTCGTTCAAATACGAGAAGGCATAAAGCCCTGCGTTATTAAAAAGTTCATGAGTTTGATAGGGGTCAAATTCAAAAAGATAAGAAAAAGGAGGTATTCTGTAGACAGAAGTCAATAATTCAATGGCTTAAAGATGGTGGAAGAAGCGGTACCCATTTCCTTAAAACCACTCAGAATAGAAGGGTTTATAATAAAATTTCTGTAATAGAATACCAGAAAACACAGTAGTAACTCAAATCTGCAAGGAAATCTACTTCAACCTCTACTGACGATGCCGGTTACTGAAGAAGAAATATAGGATGTTGTTTCCCCAAGAAAAGAATAAGCCTCCTGGGACTGAATGGGTTCCCAACTCTATCTTCCTCATAATATGTGGCTTTTAAATAATGTTAATCTTCTTGGAGCAATAGAAGACTCTACAAACTCTAGCAGAATAATGGAATTTCTATCTTCCTGAATGCCCATCGCAAATAATGAGGGAGCTTTAAACTGGACTATTTTAGACCAATCTCCTTGTATAATACTTCAATACAAGATTATAGCCAAGGCCTAAATCTAGTCTCCTTCCTGAATTGTTAATCAAGTTCAGGAGGGGTAACAGTATGTTTCTCAAACTTGTCCTAGGATTACAAATCTTGAAGCTTCCCACTAGCCATGTCGGATTCTCTCTTCCTGCATTTAGACATAAGGTAGGAAATTTAGCATCAATCACTGATAACTCAGCAGCAAGCTTGGAAATTGGACGAACAGATTTAATCCATGGCTCGCAGAGTTACAATTATCTAATACATTTTCTGTATTATACCATCCTATCCAAGGAATTTCTGGATTTCTCTTTTTATCAGACCAACGTTGAATATTTCTGTATCCATGAGATTGCAACTAATATAACCCATGTTGTGGGAAGCCACATATTTTAAGATTCTCCAAATTTAAGTCTTCTCTCTCCAATTTTGAGGATGTAGCTTTCTGTAATTGTGTTTCATTCTTTTTGGAATTCCAGCAAAATACATCTTTGTTTTCTTTTCTTTTCTGAGGATTTTTTATTCGAGAGGTTCAATTTACAACGCAGTATGAGGGAATGTGTAAGTTTGTCCATCAATTTACAGTGCAGTATGAGGGAAGGTGTAAGTTTGTCCATCAATTTACAGCGCAGTATGAGAGAATTTGTAAGTTTTCCCAGCTTTAGGTCGAGTCTAAATATAAAAATAATGTCCACTATAATAATAAAAAAAGAATATATTGTAAAGCAATTAGAACTAAAAAAATGTGTAAGTAACAAGTTTAAACCTTTTACATTTCAAAAATATTTCAATTATATAAACTATTTGAAGATGCATGTTAAACTAACTTATGTAGATATCAACCTCATATATATATATATATATATATATAATATATATATATATATATATATATATAGAAGCACCATTCTTAACCACCACATGCTCGTACAATGTAACAACCTTCGTTCACATCTATGATGCTTCTGCCAAAAAAAACCTGCAACTTTCACTTTCCTTCATTTTCTTATTCCTGGTGTTTGTATCCTTTAGAAAATATAGAAAAGACTTTCAAAGTCTACATTTTCATACACGGTCATTCTAAAAGGCATGGAGAAATCAGCCTCACTGGTGATGGCTTCAATTTCAGGGACTTGAGCAATTACCAAGCCAGTGGGATACTTCTGAATAAGCCTGCAGACTATTTGGAATAATAGCGAATGAAAATTCACTATAATATCAAATGCCACCAAGGTTAGTTGATAACAATGTAGCAGAGATAGTCCCAAGGATTAACTTGGTTAGAAGATGCTTTAGTGCAAATGCTCAAGGAATTCTCGGGATCAAATGTCATTGAATATCTAGTGGTTACAAACAGGGGAAAAGTGTGGAATCCACAAGGAACTCATAATATGCAGGCTTGTGATTACCAACAGTAGCTAAACAGGGGAGATTTTGGAATCCATAAGAAACTCATAATATGCAAAACAATAACAATGCAATGTAATTTTCCCATCAATTCAATCCATACTGTTATGATGCAACACAATATCCCAATACTATAATGTAATTAATTGAGTCATTATGATGTGTTCAATCTCCAAACTGAAGTAATTAATGCAGTCATCAATAAAATATGGCTTACCAGGAATATGGTATAATGGACTTGTTCAATATATAAAAGGAGAAACATTCCATAGAAACTGATATAAACGCTGCAGCTAATTGTTTTCCAGCTAAGTAAGAAGATGTTATGTAGAATAAGATACAAATACAAGCACAGGGTCACTTGTCTTATTTCATGGTCTTCCTAAGAAGGCTTATGAAGGAAGCTGTGTAGCATTCTCATGTTTTTGATAAATTATCATTTGTTGCTGAGATGAGCATGTATATATAAATATTCTAACTTGAAAAAAGAGTAGTTTCTTCTTTGTATATGCAAACTATAGCGGAACCAATAAATCTAATTTTCAATATTGATTTGCATCAATTTCTTTTGGTCCAACCAACAATTAAAATCCATCCCCTACCACTGCAACAATAATACACCATATATCACCTTCCCATTAAAACTGAGAATGAGCTGTAAGTAAACTGTGAGAACGCAGATGCCTCATAAGCATGGAGTTAAGTTTGATCCCTGAGCTTTGCTACAATCCTCAACTGTAGAAATATTGAAATTTTTAAGAAGACTCTGGCCATTTCATAAGCAGCTGAGTTGACAGCAGAGTTCGTTTGTTGTTGAGTCCCAATCATAGAGGTGTTTATATGAGTTATGTCAATGTCTAAGTAGAGCTATTGAATATGAAATGTGGGTGTAAGTCCTCATCTCTGTCCAACTTATGTCAAAGAAAGGATGCTACATAGGAAGAAATAATTGGTTAATCGGTTGTGGATGATGGCATTTTTTCTAGAAAATGCAATACCTCCTTCATTGATGGTCTCTTTTGAGGGGAAGCAGAAGCACAATTCAATGCAATCCCCACAAACACTGAGATTTCTTCCCTTCCTTCAACCTCTGGTCGAAGAGTAGGATATATGATGCACAAAATGCGATGCTTGTCATCAACAAAGTTTTGACCCCATGCTACAAAATCCTTATCTAAAGGTGGCTTCCCAGTAAGAATCTCCATAAAAATAACCCTGAAGGAATAAACAACCTACAACTTTCACTTTCCTTCATTTTCTTATTCCCGATGTTTGTATCCTTCATAAAATATAGAAAAGACTTTCAAGGTCTATAGTTTCATATTCGGTCATTCTAAAAGGCATGGAGAAATCAGCCTTACTGGTGATGGCTTCAATTTCAAGGACTTGTGCAATTACCAAGCCAGTGGGATACTTCTGAATAAGCCTGCAGACTATTTGGAATAATAGCAAATGAAAATTCACTATAATATGAAATGGCACCAAGGTTAGTTGATAACAATCTAGCGGAGATAGCCCCAAGGACACAGGGAATGTTAGGCAATTAAAAGTTCCCATGCAATTTTTTGACCTGCTTCTTCGACAACAAACTCTATGGGATGACTTTAAAATCTGTTGATCCTATTACTTCACTATTAAAGCTTCACGGCCTAGCCCAAAACCAATATAATCGATTGGTATTCCAAGTAAACTCTCGATCCTTTCCACATAGAGGCAAGCAGTAGATGGTAAGTATTGATAGCTTCTCACTTTAGATATATCAGGCTGCCATCCAGGCAGATCTTCATAAATAACCTGCATGTGACCAAGTTATATTAGTATTGGGTACCAGAGAAGAGAAAAATGCTTTTATCAAAATTTGAGTTTGAAATGAGAAACTTTCTCAAGGAAAGAAGATTTCAAATAACCTTGACATGAAATAATGTTAGAAACAAACTGCAAGGAAAAAGGAATATGACATATGAAAAATATTATCTACAAAGATACAAATAAAACTATATACCAAGAGAGACTCAAACTGGTAGCAGGTCCAACACAAATGACCAAATAAAATAAAATTAACAAGTAGATCCATGAAATTTATTAGTCAAAAGAATGCAAAAATGTGTTGTCAAGAACAAATTGAGGGTCAAAGGTTCAAGAGGCAAAAACTATGGGGCCAAAGCCTCAGTGCAAACAAGCTTTCTGTAAGTTTTAGCAAATAATTCATACATATACAATGTAGAGTACTAAAATAGTGGATTTCTGATTTTTTAAAGGTAGAGATTGCAGCATAGCACTCGATATAATGATCATCGTAAATGAATTTGTTTGATTAAACCTCACAAGGATGTGAAGCTTAAGCAGACAACATCAGATAGGTTGACACTAATTTAACTGTTACCTCCATGGTACAAACAAATATGCTTCATTTAGTTGTTGCCTACATGGTACTATTCTATTGATTATGGATTTGAACCACATATGTATTCGTATAATCTAAAGATCAAAACACAGGCTTGTAGATGCCAGCCTGACATCTAGTCACAGTATTTTTTCACTTATTATGCCTGACGTTCCCCTTTTTCAACTGTTATGCATCACAAAATGTTTTTCAAGATACTTGCAATACTCATACATAATAATTACAGAAGCATACTATTTTAAGTTGCCCGTTAAGTAATTGAGATCCATGGCTCTGAATTGAAAGGAAAGTACCTCTACTTTTTGTAGAAGGTCAAGGTCCGCCGGAAACGATTTCAACACATTTCCATCAGGGCTACCCCAAGCCTAATTCGAGATAACCCAGAAAGTATGTCAAGCTTTGTCAGATTAAGTGCTGAGAAACCATTGATTTGACAAGAATATTTAAGTGCAACCAGATCTAGCCAACCATAATGACGAGGCCGGCCAGTTGTGGTGCCATATTCATGTCCAGCCGATTGAATATCTTCACCCGCTTCATCCAAGAGTTATGTCGGGTAAGGACCTGAACCAACTCTTGTTGTGTACGCTTTAGCCTGCAAATCAAAACCGTGGTTAGTCATCGGTAAATTTTTAAAACTTTCTTGATGAATCCAATTTTCATTAGAACTTTAACCTGCATGAATTTTCATATGCATCTTAATAAAAAATCATCTCACATACCACACCAATCATATCACCAATATGTCTTGGAGCAATACCAAGTCCAGTATAGATTCCACTGGCAGATGGATTAGAAGAAGTGACAAATGGATAAGTTCCAAAATCGACATCTAACATGATCGCCTGGCCGCCTTCAACCAAAATATTCTTCCCGCTTGAGAATGCATCATTCATCAAATGAACAGTGTCAGCAATATAAGGTTCTATTCGCTTAGAATATCTCTTGTAATGCTCCACTTCAGTTTGTAACGTGCTTTTACTATACTCAAAGGCTTTAAAACGTGATGCGGCATCATGCAAAAGAATATCCAACTTCCAAGAAATGTATCCATGTGCCTCAAATCACTTACCCGAATGCCATTTCAGATTGCCTTGCTTGCATAGCAAGGACCAATCCCTCTTTTTGTCATTCCAATTAACGACCCTGCAAGTTATGATTCTCTCATTCCATCAATAGTTTGATGGAAATCAAATAGTAAATGAGCATGGTTAGAAATCAACAGTCTTCCTATGCAAGAAACTCCATTAGACTCAAGCCCGTCTATCTCTTCAAATAGTCCTGGAAGATGCACAACGGCTCCATTCCCAATAATGCATAGGGCTTTCTCATTCACTATTCCAGAAGGGACAAGGTGAAGAGAAAATTTCTTTCCCTCGCTATTGTATATGGTGTGACCTGCATTTTCCCCTCCCTGCGATAAAGATGTAGTATAATTGGTAAATATACTTACCAGTTAAGATGGATTTAACGACAATGAAAAAAAATGGAGGATGGGTGAGTACTCGACAATGGGCCACAATATCATAGCGCTGTTCTAAAACGTCAATGAGCCCGTTTCAGAGGTCTGTCAGGCAGCATGGGAAGCAAGAGCAGAGAGCACAGGAAGTAAGAGTGGAGAAGACGAAAGGGTACAGGAAAATCTTTCGGGCTCCGATCTAGCAGCATTCAGGCGAGGGTTTGTAACTATTTCAAATATCGCAACCACTCAATTACCTTCACTTGATCGAACGATTAACAATCTTCTAATCATCTAACACATAATCTAACGACACATAGGGATGACAGGTGGATTTTAGGGAAGTTCATTTCAGAGGGAAACGCCTTATGGCGTAAATATAAGAGTTGTAAAGGTCCAAATTTGTAGTTAAGTCCATAGGAATATCTCTCAAAAGGAATCAAAGAAGGTAGATGTCGTATAGCATGGACAATCACATGATGAAAAAATCTACATGAGCAGTGTAGAGTGTTCCACATGATGAGGGGGAGCATTCACAACAAAAAAATGGATCAATAAAAGAAAATATAATTTTTTGACATTTTTAACATTAATGTCATGTTGTTTTGTAGGAACAATAGGATTTATCAGTACATAATATGGCTATTAATGATTAATTTGGAGGTGCGACACATGCTCAGGGACAGTGAGTGTTTTGATAAGTAGGAATTTAAAAAAATTCTTAGCAATATGTGTTAGTAGGTGCCACATGAAATATAATCATATGTATTAACCACAAGAATTTTTGTAGTTGGCATTGATACTTGGAGGTGTACTGGGATCACAACAAATGATTCCAATATTATTTCCCTTTTCCATTAATTTCGAAATGGGAGAGAGACATCAACCACAACTTTGGTTGTAGTAGGTGGTTACCATCAATGTTAAAGAGGGAGAATTTTGGAATTTTTTGCATTGACATTGATGTGAATTATGGTGGCATGCATCATTTTTTTACTTAATTGATTGAGAAGTACTCTAATGTAGTGTATTGGAAATGACTTATTGATGCTTCTATGATGGATCATTTATACATGATAGTTTAACTAATTGTGGTTCCAATGTAGCTTTCCTGATAGTTCAAAAGTGTCGAGGCTAAGAAAAGATACGTGAGTGCATAATTCACATTGTCTTGTCACTTCTTCTATGTGTAACTATTTTAAGTTGTATTATACATATTCTGTAAATTATGCATGGTTTCTATTTGTATCCCATGCAGATGTTTCCAAGCCTTGTAAGCAATGAAACAACTCAAAAACCATGGCATTCTCCTCATGTTGGCCACTCAATTTAGTTTCGAATCATAATACCGTTGAGCATTACCATAGAATTTCCCATGGTAATTTGATCAAATGGCTAGATTTTGACATCGAATGTGGATATAAATCACCACTTTTGGAATCCAAGGAGTTCACAACGTAGAACAATTAAATGTTGTGGTTCAATCACTATAATGGTGTGTCTATTTTTATATCATAGGTGCATGGTGGTTGCAAAATTCTCATATGATCAGTGTGTCTCCTTTACGGTGTTAAAATACAATTAATTTAAGTGTCTACATTTTTTTCTATATGAGTATATGGTTAAACTATATGGTCACATCTATGACTTCTGGGTATATGGTATGATCTGGTGTTCGATTGAAGATTAAATTTAATATCTATTGTCCTATGTATGGTGACATCATGACGTCTAGGTATGTGGTCTAATATTATGTGCGATCAAGTGGGAGAAGCGAGATCGGTCAAGTAAGAATAGCTATATCCATCCAAAAGGGAATAAATCTTGTAGCTTGTGATCATATGTGCATTATCATGGTTAATCTGAAAATTTGTCTTGAAATCAATTGGGTGAGGGGTAGATCCTAAACTATATTCAAAATTCAGTTGTAGTTAAGTGCATTAGGAAACTGGGGAATATGTCCCTATAGGGTCCATCGCATGATTTCTCTTGGGAGTTGATACCATCCAAATAGTGGTGCAAGCAGCATAGGAATATGGGCCAATGAAATAAATATGTAACACGTCATGAGGGAGTTCATGGTGAACTTTTTTGGTGAGCAAAGGAAAGTTCAAGTGTGGATCTTAGATTCATGAAGTTTAAACTTCTATACAAGATGTTGAAATCTACTCGAAGTAGGAAGAATGGTAGCAACAATTATTCAACTTATTGGTCAGACCTAATTCGGGTATAATACTTCATGTCTTTGGTTAATGATAAGATTTCCTGCAAAATAGTTTAAATATAACTATGAATAATGAAGGAATTATGTATCACATGTTGTTGTAAATATTTATTGAGCAAATATATGAAATGAATAACATTCATTGTGTGCAATGGATTAATGACGTGCGAAGGAGAGTTATATTAGCAACATACAAACCAAAGGAACACTAATATAGAGCAGAGCTATATTCCAAATCATTACAGGACATTTGTGTGAAATTGAAGTTATTGTATACAGGGCCAAAGACTAACAAATAAAACTCCTAATGGACTCTATTGCATGACATAATTGCTTCAAAGGATTATGCTATATTATAAGTGAAGATCACAACACACTTCTATTATTCTCTATGCCATGTCTATAAGTGAACAATACTAGAGAGTGTCAAAAAGACTAATAATTATTGTGTGAAGACTCCTCCTATTTTAAATTATTTTCCTAGTCTATTTAAGGAAGAAAATATGAAGCCTTTTGATCTTAATGTTTACCATACTTATGAAATGTTAAAGTAGTGTTATTGTATTTACTACTTTTACGGTCGTATTGATGCCCCGAAAATCACTGCATCAACATCAGGGAAAACCACCTGATCCGGACCTTAAAGAAACTCCTTTCCATTTGGTGTGGTGGCTCTGACTGGATATAATGGGACTAGTTTCCCAATGATATATGAGTTGGATGGATGATTGGTTTATAATATCTAATGGGGGTGATAAGTGCTCTATTCAAAAATGCAAAAAATATATGTAACTAATCTATCCCAGGAATTCTTTCTCTTAATGTAATTTTTTGTTGTTCTTATTAACAAGTAAACATGAAGATGACTTACTCATAAATAAAAATATTCATTCATAAGATAATTACTTTTTTTAAGTAATTGGACAAAGTAATAATTAAAATATTATCGCAATGATCATTATATATCACTTACATATACATATGAAAGATGAAAATTCAGAAACATTCAATAGTGATAGGTTAAAGAATTGTTATGGAAACATATACACATCAATAATAGCAAAGTTGATAAATGTTGATTCATATAGAAGCATATAGAAAAGGCATAGATAGTAGTACCATATTCATTTGGGTCTCCTTTGATATGAATCCCATTCAAATCCTGGCTTTTAATTTGAGACTTTCATAGGAAGCAAAAGTGCATATCACATAAAAGCCTTCTTTATCAAAACTCAGAATTCTGGTCCAGTATTTTATAAAAATATATATATCTGAAGTACAATAGTGCAACCTCCAATTTAAGTCTTAATACAAAAAATTGAGGACCCTTTCCAAAAAATTGAAAGGGTATATAAATACTACAAAAAATAACAAACTATGAAAGAAAATATGCTATGCACAAGTATAACTGAAACATAAAAATATGGGACTCATCCCAAAATAGCAGTACTACAGTCGGTCAAAGAGGTTCACTGTATGGGCTGATCATTTTGTGATTGGAACTGACAAATTGCAAGCATTGGCTGGACTTCTGGTGGATGACTCATACGTGAGTGTAACTGAGCTGTGTGTGTGGCATCTGCAAGCTCGGAGATCATGTGACTAATCACATCAGTGAGATATCTCATCATTTTTTGCTGACTATGTGGTTTCACAAGGAAAAACCAAAAGGTTTCCCATGTTAAGCTGTCAATGCCTATGATTAGTTTTTCCCTTTGCTCAAGCTCCTGTTTCCACTGCTGTTCTAATGATTTCATTTGTGGGAGTTTGCCTAGGGAACATTCTATTATTAAGCTTGATAGATACAGACTATTGTTGATTAATTCAACCAGGTTACTTGTTGCTAATATGCATCTAGATGTTTCTCTCTCGGCCTCTATTAGCTGAGACTCCCATTCGATGAATATAATTTCTTTATGTGATTCTTGGATTTGTTTTAAATTGGCAGCTTTTCCCTCTTTCAAATCCTGCCAAGATAGAAAATTTGTTAATTTCTCATCTACTTTCTCTAACTCCAGTCTTGCATTCACTGATTTTTCAATCATGGATGATGAGATATCGCATAAAGGAACTGGCAACGAAATATTGTGACATAGTAGGTTCAACTGCCAAGACAATGCCCTGGTAATTTCTAAGGCCTTAGTTCTATATTCTCCTACTTGGGGATATTCCTTGAATCACTCTATCTGAACTGTCATTTGAGTGATTTGCTCTTCTTTTGATTTACTCATTTGTTCATTCAATAGCTATAACTTGCTTAATGCTTGAGACAACTCCTGGTGCTTATGAATAGCTTTCTTATCAATTCTTTGCTTTTCTTTGAGCAATTGCTCATTCAACTCTTCATTAAGTTGTTTATGTGTTGTTAACTATTGTTCCAACTATTCTATCTTCTATTTTTTTTCTTGTGACTATGCCTCTAGCAGACTGATCACTTGGTCCTTTTCTTTAAATAAGTTATTGACATCCAATTCCTTATCCATCGTTGTCGTTGTATATGCTCCGGCATAATGAGAAAGTTTGGTTAGATCTTCGGAAGGATTTACTTCCTCCCTCCATATCACATTCATCATTTCCATTTGAGGAGTCAAAAGAGGAGAGTGATCAATTTTCCTCTTTTTCCTTTGTCTTTTGACTACATCCCTATGCTTAGGCCTGTAGAAGATATCTAGCGGTGGTATCTCTTCTACATGCAAAAAAAATCTCATCGAAGGTATTTTCAGGGATTATCTCTATGTCTTTATGAATCTTGGGTGGGTCACTTGTTCCTTCAATCAGAACTTTGTTGACTACTATTTTATGTTTTGTAGGCACCTCTAGTGTTGTAAACATTTGGGTATTGATGATAAAATCGAATTGCTCCCATTCCTTGATCAACTTTTGGTCAACATTATTGTGTGTAACAAAGGGTTCTCTACTTGTTACTTGCTTCTGCTCTAGTTCAGGTGCCTTCTTCTTCTCAAGAACCTTTTCCACTACAGGGTGATTCTCAGCAATTTTCTATTCATTCTGACCATGTGGTTGAACTAATGGCTTTGTAGCTAATAAATCCAAAGGCAGGGTTTGCAGTCTCTGGGCTTTGAGCCTATTGAATTCTTCTATTCCCAATTTAATCTTAGCTGAACCCTTGACTTGGAAAAACAATTTTGTTGAAGAAAACAAGTCATCAATGATATCCTCTTCATGATCATATCTGGTGAGTTTAAGCTGAGAAGTAACATTATAGGCAATCTTTTTAGGGTCATACTGCCTCGTTGGAATAGTTGCGAGATTTAACATCTGAATTTTCTCAGCCTCTTTCTCTACATGTTTATAATCATGCAAGGTAAAAATGCCACACCAAAGGGGAAACGTAGGCCACATGTGTTTCTTGGAATCCCTAAGGGTCTTTAACGTTCCCACAACTGTTATCTGATATGCTAACTCACAGGCCAATAGTTTATTGGGGGCATATAGAAGAAGAACATAGGGATTAGTGAGGCTACCAAAAAGCCTTACATAAGTGAATTTATCTTCTCCAAACCAACTTCCCACTATTTTTAGGTCAATTTTTGCTTCCTCAAATATCCTAGGGGCATGCTTATTGAATATAGCATAATATACAGGTAGAATAAAACTATTATAAATTCTATAGAAATTATTGTTATAATGGGCCTTCCATAGCTCTTTGTGATAGATATGAATAGGATTGGGATCCTGGGAAGTCCATTTCCATTCGAGAACAGGCTATTAAGAATTAAAACAAATCATGTCGAGAATATAGGCACTGTAATAAAAAGGAGGAATGACCCAGGTAGTTGCATAGCTCTTTTTCCTATATTCTAGTGTCTCAGTGGCTATTCTATCAAAGAGAATATTTTCCCAATCCATTACATAACCATGAATTTCAACTTCCATTAATGGGACCATGCCTATGGAGAACTTATCAAAATCGTGGACTCCCCACAGTCTACACATCATAGCGCCAGCATAGCAATAAGGAGAGGCTAATGAATCAACAGAATACATACCCGATGACTCGTGCTTATGTTTATTTAGGAAATGCCTCTAGTGCCTGATCAGGTCTGACTCCATGTCATTGTATTTTGGGAATGCCTCCAAAAATGCCTTGTTATAACGCTTTTCCGACTGAGGTATATGATACATTTGCTTGAGATCCTTTGGTTTAAATGAACCGAATATCTTTCCATCGGCCGTGGAAAATGTTCGGTCTCTGGTTGGAATTTTCTCAATAGCCCATCGAACCACATCAGTATATGGCAAAACTTTGGCCCACATTTCTATTCTGTGTAGGTATGAACAGGCTAAATCTTTTAGAGTTCCTTCTGATTTTCTTGTGGAATCATTTGTACCTTCCTCTTCAAGTTCTTCAGGTTCTTCTGCTTCGATTAAATTATAGATACTCTCCCATATTGTGTTTCCTAGACCGAGGCACGTCGTATTTGATATAAATCCTTTCTTATTCAGCTCTGGTTCTTTAACTATGGCAAGGGCCTTGGCTTTCTTTTCTTTCTTTCCCATTTTCTCCAGATTCATGAGCTCAGAGTAATTCTGCACAAAAAATGGAAAATGTAATAGAGAAATATTTTACGCTGAAAGCTAATACGGAAATGAAAAGAGAGTTAAGGCAATTCACATATGATAAACCAAATGTAATTAAGAATCACCATGGGTGAAATCCTTGAAGCATTCACCCTTAAACTGTGAAATTAATAACCGTCATAGCCGCTAATCGTAGTGAATAAATGTCATAATTACCCATCGCATCGACCATATGTTGAATGATTATTTCAAGTGTCTTTAGATTTCTCCGTTCAGTGATAAGTGATAAATTGCAAATCACAATCGGGAGATTCAATAGGTAAGGTTTAGTGTGATAGCCCCTGATAACTCCGATTGTGATAGAGTAAAATTATAATAAGGCTGAGGCATGCTTTTAAGCGAATTAGTTAAATCTATTATTTTAAAAGACTTATGCGTGCAAACCATACCTCTTTAATGATTTATCCTTGAAATGCGCACCTTATTTATGAATCACAATCGGGGAATCGGCTAGTGCTTCGGCCTTTTGTCATATGATACCTCAAACTGCCAATTGCGATTACGTTTATCGGATCGGAGGTTTTGATGAGGCCCCTTTTTGAGTGTATCCTTTGATCATTGTGATATGTGATCTTCGATCGCTTTATTACATAGGAAAATTATTTATGATGATTTGTTCAAAGGAATACTTTATATTTTATTCAAAAGGTTTCATATAATAGTTAAATTACATCGAGCCTTTTGATAAAGTTTTTATTTTTTATTTTTTATTTTTTATTTTTAATGTATGATGTGATTAATGCGAAGCATGTAGGTTTATTAAATCACAAATTTCACTAAGTTTTAAAAGGGACCCATTTCTAGCTAAAAGTTTTTGTAAAAGTTTTTAAGAAATGGGGGAGGGTTGTTGTATAACACAACAATTGGCGATTCACTGGGAGAAATAGTCATCTCTGAGAAAGTAATGCAATATTCTAACTTTCTTAATCTGAAAACCTTTGCGTATAGAGAAAATCTAAAATAACTAGATAATTATGAACTCTGAATATAATGAAAACCATGTCTGTTATCTCTTTCTTATGTCAAAAAAAAAACATTCCAAGTTTTATTAAGCCTTAATTGATTGGTAAAGATAAAAAAATAAAAATAAAAATAAAAAAATAAAAAAATTCTCCAACTTAGCTTATATAATGGCTCTGTTGTCATAGGTAGAGCCTTTGCTTCCATCAAACATTTATAGTCTTGACAGGGTTACCTTTTAAGCATTCAATCATTCATTGTCCCATCCATTTGAGAGTATAATTTCTAAGAATCAATCCAAAAAGATATGTTTCCACATATTTTGCTTCTTTTTGTATTTTCCATCTTCTTTATTTCTTATTTTAAAAGATAAAAAGCCATTGTCCTGGTTTGGTGGCCAGCTATTGGCAATGCCATTCACTGGTTGTAATTTAACTAAACAAGCTAGCTCGTGATGAGACCCCCTATCTTATAATTATAAGCCATTACCCTGTTTTGGTATGCAGTATTGGCAACGTTAGTTGAATTAGTTCCCCTATGATCATGGTAAGAAGACTCATAATGAGACCTCTTATCTCTTATATCAAACATATTTTAGAATTACACTTTGAAAAATCATAAACTTTTGTAGATGGGGTGAATGATTTAGTCCTTAAGAGAACATGGATGACAGTTTAAGAGTTGAAGATGCTAAGTTTGGATCATCTTTGCTTTTTATTGATAACCTTATTTAGGCTTAAAAACGTAGGATGATTTATAGTATTTCCAAGGTTTGAGAAGATTTTACAAAAATAAAAGGGGTTTTTAGAGTTTAATTATACCTAATTTCCTAGAACTTTCCTCTTTTCCTTCAAGGCTTCCATTTATCAAAAGTAAATATTAACACCATTTTCTTTAGGAACTTTTTCAAAATAGTAAAGACCAATAGAAGGCTATTTACAACCTTATTTTCTAAGAAACAAACAAAACTACAAATTCACACAAATATAGCTAAAAATTGAATATCTACAAATAAGAAGGGATTACCTCCTCAAGTAAAGAATTCTTTTAAAATAAGCCCATTGACAAGAAGAGAATCTCTCTTTCCTGATATATCTTGCAATATAAATGTTGATGGGACTATCTTCTCGATGATTTGAAACGGTCCTAGCCACATTTTCTGAAATTTAGTGTGTTTTCCTTTATTCTTGTGTGCTTTGTCCCATTTCAAAACAAGATCACTAACTTGTAAAAATTCTGGGCCGGTAGAAATTGTATGAAAAGAAGACTTAATAACTTGTTGATGCTTTGCATGTGTAATTATGGCTTTCTCTCTATCTTCTTCTAATTGAAGGATCTGATTGTGTCTCAATTGAATAGAAGATGAGGGATTTTCTTCAATAAACTGCACCAGGGCCACGGAAGGGAGTGCTAAGTTTGCCGGTATGACAGCCTCCTTTCCATACACCAGATTAAATGGAAAAGTGCCTATTGAGGCCATCTGCGTTATGCGATCTGCCCATAATGCAAATATTAAAGACTTATACCAATTCTTTTGATTCTGATCAACAGTTCTCTTAACAATTTTGATGAGATTTTTATTGGTGGATTCTGCTAAACCATTACCCTAAGGATAGTAGTTTGCAGAATATTTGAATTTAAACCCTCTTTTGATAGAAAATTCAAGTATAGTATTACTAGAGAAATAATATACATTATCAAAAATAAGAGCATTGGTACACCAAACCTGGAAATGATGAACTGATTTATGAATTCGATGATTGCCTCAGAGTTGGTTGCCTTCTAAGGAATTGCTTCTACCCACTTAGTAAAGTAATCCATGGCTATAAGGATGTACCTGTGCTATTTGGAAGAATGAGGAGTAATTTTTCCAATGATATCTAATCCCCATTGTTCAAAGGGCTGCTCAATGTTAACTAGTTGCAAAGGAAAAACTGGCTTTCTTTGTCTTCCACTGGTAGTTTGACACGTTCTACATTTCCTCACATATTCATGGGTATCTTTAAATAAGGTCAACCAGTAATACCCAACATGTATAATTTTGTGAGCTGTTGTATCAGTTCCAAAATGTCCATCTACTGGACCATCATGTAATTCCTTCAAGACCTTTTGGGCTTTAGTTTCTTCTAGGCATCTTAACAAAATCGAATCATAATTCCTCCTAAACAACACATCATCAACCAGAATGAATTTTTTTTCTTTCAGTATTAGGGCACGTTTATTTTTATAGGAAAGAGCAGAAGGAGCATATCCATTTTTTAAATAAAATATCAAATCTGCATATTGAGATTCAGGATTGATGATACTTATCTCATTGATTTCCTCAATATTGTTTGAATCTTCATGTTCATGAATATTAGAAGCTCCTGCTAACAACCTGCAAAAACCTTGGCCTTTGACAATCTTTGTCAGTTTTAATATCCAAATCATATTCTTGTAGAGCTGTAACCCAATTTTCCCTCTTTTCTCCAAATTCCCTTTGCACTAGTACTTGTCTTGCTGCTGAAAAAGGGATTATTACTTTTGTACGAGTCTTTAAGAGGAAGGGCCTAAAGTGTTTAATGGATTTGAACACAGCGAAGGCTTTTTTTTCAACTTCTGAGTAATTAAGCTCAGCACCTTGAATATTTGAACTATAAAATGATATTGGTGCTCCCATGTTTTCATCATTGATTTGTGTCAATACTGCTCCATAAGAGGTATCATATGCTAGAGTATATAAAATGAATTGATGAGAAAAATTTGGAGTATTTAATGCAGGAACATTTATGATTGACTACTTGATTGAATAAAAATCTTCCTTTTCTTCATACCCCCATTTGAACATCGAATTTTTCTTAATCATATTCTGTAATGGTAAAACAATTTGTGAAAAAATTGGGATAAATCATTTTACAAAATTAATCTGAACTAAGAATGATTGCATTGAATTTTTGTTATGAGGAAGTGGAATATCAGAAATCTCTTTGATTCTTTCTGGATCAATGTAAATACCATCTTTTAAGACAAGCAATCCTAATATTTTACCTTGGTTGAGAGTGAAAATTGACTTCTTGGGATTTAATGAAATTCCATATCTTATACAGCGTTCAAAATATCTGCTTCAAATCATGCAAATGATTTGATATTTTCTTGGAAAAGACAGTAATCTCATCTAAATAGCCAACTACTGACTTATTAATCAGACCTTTGAATGCTATATCCATTTCTCTTTGGAAGGTAGCTCCAGCATTAATTAAACCGAAAGGAATTTTCTGGTAAGCATATGTCCCCCACATAGTTCTGAAAGTAGTCTTGAGTCTGTCATTGGGGTACACCAATATTTGGTTATATCTAGAAAACCCATCTAAGAAAGACATTAATTCAGAACCAACTATTGAATGAAGAGTTTTTTCCATCAGTGGTAGTGGGAAATTATCCTTTTGGCAATCTTTATTAAGATTTCTGAAATCAATGCAAATTCTAATGTTACCATTCTTCTTTCTAACAGGAACTAAATTAGAAACCCATTTTGAATGTCTAATAGGGAAAGTTATCTTATCCTTTAAGAGTTTTTTTAACTCTACTTTAATCTGACTTTCCAGGTTCGGATGAACCTTCCTCAATTTTTTTTGCATTGTCTTCTCTTCAGATATCATTGGAATTGTATGTTGTATGATATAAGTATCATATGTTTTCAAGTCATCATAATTCCAAGAGAAGACATTTTTATATCTATTCAACAGTCTGATAAATACAAATATTTCTTCTGGAGTAAGTCCTAATCCCAGATGATAGTTTGTGGTTTGACCTCAGTGCCAAGATTTATTAATTCAAACCTCAAAGTGGAGCTTTGAAGTTTGGAATTAGTAACCTGTTTAAACCTATCCTTGTTTTCATAAATATCTTCAAGCTTGACTAGTGCTTTAGGTATAGAATTATCCTCAAGTATTTGCTTCATTTGAAGATCATGATCACTCTCATCAATAATCTAGTCATCATAGGATTTATCATAAGTCAAGAAATTCAAACCCACCAGTTAGTGACATTGTCAAGAACCGATGGTCTAAAAATTAATTCAACTTAAAATCTATCTGGATTGTAATCCTCAGATGGTAGTAGCTTAGAAGCGACATTAGCTAGTAAATCACCTCCTGCATTCTAGGATCTAGGAATGGGAGAAATATTAAATGCAAGAAAAAGAGATACAGGATCTTGAACCAAGGACTGATAATGTTTAATGGCAATGTACAATATTCCTTACTTGTTTAATAATGATTTCAGAGTCACCGAATACTTTAATATACTTCACTTTCAAGCCTATTTCTTTGTAAAGTCCTTGGATCAATGCCTCATATTCAACAGTATTATTTGTACACTTAAATTCTAGCCTGCAAGATAGCATAGTCTTTTGTCCCTTAGGACTGACTAAAATACATCTTGCTCCTCCACCATCATTGGACTTTGACCCATCAAAATATAAAGACCAAAATATAGGTTTATTTACAATTTTATTTACAATTTCCTCGGCAATATTAACACACCTTGATGTATTTGTATAAGAAAAAATTTCTATTTGAGATGTGAAACTATTAACTGAGAAAGGTAATAATTGAGCATTAAAATTACCAAAGAATGATTCAGATCAGTAGTTGCCAAGGATTTTATTGTTGAATGCTATAGGTTGATTCTCTTGATCGAATTTTGTTACAGTATGTGTCATGTGCTTCTCCCGATCGATCTAAATTTGATTTGACTTTCCTTTATAAGGAAGCCACATGTGAGACCAATCGGTAGAAATGTAATCATGAAGTTTCTCAGACCAGTCTCTACTTAGAATCAAACCATAAAACTCAGGAATATCAACAATTAATATATCAATTCTCTTAACTACTCTTGGATTAGCTGACAACCTAATGGTAACTGAATCGATTTCTCCTAATACTTGGACCTTAGTTCTATCCAACTGGACAATATGCACTGCAGACTTTTGGGGTTCAATATTCAGCTTTGAACAAACTGAAACTGGCATTATACTCAATGAAGCCCCTATGTCTGTCAAGCAGTTATGCAAATTTCTATTATAAATCTCATAGGTCAAGAGAAAAGGAGGAGTATGGGAATTAGATCTATCTCTGATTAAAACAACATCAGTAGCTTCTACTATATCAGATGGTGGCTTCCCTGTTCCATTAGCTGTGTTGGATAGTACAATTCTTGGAAGAGGAGAAGAAGGCACAACATTTAATTCTTTAAGTATTATTTTTTGTTGATGTTTGAGCTTACTAATCTCAAATAAAGAAATATTTGCCTTAGTCTTCTTCATGTCTTCTATGATATTATAATCCATAAAGTCTGAGACTACCAATGTTTTGGATGATGAGGAAGGATCTGTAGATGTTGACTGATTTCGAGTAGGTACTATTATAGACTTCCTTGTGGGAACCTTATCTTTGGTAGTAGGACCCATATTTTTCTTCTTTAGAGTTGGTTGAACAGTTTCTATGGTTACTTTACTTCTTGTACTTACTGGGAATGCTTCCTGTTCATTTTCAATTTCATAATTTGGTAAAATGAAGTCCCACATACCATGCCATTCAACAACCTCTTCTTCTTCAGCTTCTTCTAATGATAAGATAGTATCTTCCTCCTCATCATTGTCTAGATCTGATGCTGCATTAGATATAGCATCAGGTGGTCTTGTTTTAGCTCTTTTGAAGTTTCTAAATGGCTTCTTAGTTGAGGTCTCAACTACTTGTTTTTTTATTTATACCATTTCATTTGACATACTTTTTAGAACCTTTAAAAGACCTTCCATATCATATGGATCTTTAGCCATTTTCTTCTTTGAATCATCTTTAAAGGTAACCTTTTTTCACTTTCATTCTTCAATGGTAGTTTTCTTCTCTAAGGCGATGGCAAATTTTTCGATAGCGATTACTCCTTCATATTCTCTGCTAAAGTGGTCTTTGCAGCTCTGTCAACAAAGATTGTTATATTTGAAGGTAAGGCCGATATGTACCATTCACTTCGAGCCTTTTCACTAGGTTTATATGTAGTAGGAATCTTGTTTAAGATCTTATTAAATCAAGAGTTGAAATCTTTGGCCGGTTCTTTTGGTTCAGTCTTGAGATTTGAGATATCGTTGACTAATGTCGCTCTTGATATATCATCCCCATATTTAGTCAAGAACTTCTCTTAGAAAATATTCCAACTAGCAATAGATCCTGATGGTAATGAAAAATACCAAGACCCAGCTACTCCTTGGAAGGTATACGGGAACGCCTAACAACCACATCTTCTTCACTTACTCCTTTTAAGTTTATTGACAACATAAATTTGTTTATGTGTTCTTCCACTAGTATGCCTGTATCTAGGTTAAACTTTGGTAGCCATTTCTCTAGATGAGCTGGAAATTGACTCAAGGGTGTAGGCATTATGATTTCCCCTCGATTGTTCCATGGTATCTAAGCCATTTTTGAGCTACTAATAGAGGAAAGGGAAGATGAAGTCCCTAATGGTTAGGAAGAAGACGTTGAAGTTCCAATACCCTATTGAACAACAAATTGGAGTGGAGGGGTGGATGGTTGGCTTTGCAATGGAGTTGATGAAATGGATGATGATGATGAAAGAGTCTCACTATCAGAATATTCATGTGTCTTCCTTGCTCTTTTTCTTTTAGGTAGAGGAAATTCTGTAGGTTCAATACTAAGCTTTTCACTCTGTAGTTTGGTAAGAGGATGGGAAGGAATGTATTGCGAAGTCACACTGCCTTGAGATGCCTCAAACTTCTGTAGTGATATTGAAAATCCTTGAAGCTTTTGAATTAAAGACTGAACTTCAAGAGGTTCAAGAGTATATTTATCTGATATGTTTTGGGGTGCAGCACTGGTTGTTATTTTCTCAACTTCTCACTTAGAAATTGGAGATTGAGAATGCGAGGGAGAAGTCGGAGGTGATGTGGAGGGAGATTTACTCTCAGAATGGGATATAGGTTTGGAATTTCTTGCCATTCACAACTTTTTCCCTCCTTCTAGTGCCAAAAATGTTGATGCCTTGAAAATCGCTACATCAACATCAGGGAAAACCACCCAATCCGAACCTTAAAACAACTCATTTTCTATTTGGTGTGGCGGCTATGATTGTATATAATGGGACCAGTTTCCCAATGATATATGAGTTGGATGGATGACTGGTTTATAATATCTAAAGGGGGTGATAAGTGCTCTATTCTTGAATGCAAAACATATATATAAAAGTAACTAATCTATCTCGGGAATTCTTTCCCTTAATGCGATTTTTTGGTTTTTCTTATTAACAAGTAAACATGAAGATGACTTACTCATAAATAAAAATATTCATTCATAAAATAATTACTTTGTTCAAGTAATTGAACAAATTAATAATTAAAATATTATCGCAATGATCATTATATATCACTGACATATACATATGAAAGATGACAATTCATAAACATTCAATAGTGACAAGTTAAAAAATTGTTATGGAAACATATACACATCAATAATAGCAAAGCTAATAAATGTCGATTCATATAGAAGCATATAGCAAAGGCATAGATAGTAGTACCGTATGCATTTGGGTCTCCTCTGATATGAATCCCATTCAAATCCTGGCTTTTAATTTGAGACTACTTTCATAGGAAGCACAAGTGCATATCACATAAAAGCCTTCTTTATCAGAACTTAGAATTCTGGTCCAGTATTTTATAAAAATATATATATTGGAAGTACAATAGTGCAACGTCCGATTTAAGTCTTAATATAAAAAATTGAGGACCCTTTACAAAACATTGAAAGGGTCTATAAATACTATAAAAATAACAAACTATGAAAGAAAATATGCTATGCGTTGGTATAACCAAAACATAACAATATGGGACTCATCCCAAAATAGTAGTACTGCAATCGGTCAAAGAGGTTCACTGTATTGGCTGATCATTTTGTGATCGGAATTGACAAATGGCAAGCATCGGTTGGACTTTTGGCAGATGACTCATACATGAGTCTAACTGAGCTGTGTATGTGGCATCTGCAAGCTAGGGGATCATGTTACTAATCGCATCGGTGAGACATCTCATCACTATTTACTGACTATGTGGTTTCACAAGGAAAAACCAAAAGGTTTCCCATGTTAAGCTATGAATGCCTGTGATCAGTTTTTCCCTTTGCTCAAGCTCTTGTTTCCACTGTTGTTCTAATGATTTCACTTGTGGGAGTTTTCCTGCGGAACATTCTGTTATTAAACTTGACAGATACAGATTGTTGATGATTAATTCAACTAGGTTACTTGCTACTAATCTACATCTAGATGTTGCTCTCTCGGCCTTCATTAGCTGAGACTCCCATTCAGTGAACAAAATTTCTTTATGTGATTCCTAGATTTGTGGTAAATTGGCAGCTTTTCCCTCTTTTCAATCTTGCCAACACAGAAAATTCGTTAATATCTCATCCACTTTCTCTAACTCCAGTCTTGCATCCACTGATTTTTCAATCATGGATGATGAGATATCACACAAAGGAACTACCAACGAAATATTGTGAAATAGTAGGTTCAACTGCCAAGACAATGCCCTGGTAATTTCTAGGGCCTCAGTTCTAAATTCTCCTACTAGGGGATATTCTTTAATCACTCTATCTGAACTGTCATTTGAGCGATTTTCTCTTCTTTTGATTTACTCATCTGTTCATTTAATAGTTATAACTTGCTCAATGCTTGAGACAACTCTTGCTGCTTATGAATAGATTGCTCATCAATTATTTTCTTTTCTTTAAGCAATTTCTCATTCAACTGTTCATTAAGTTGTTTCTGTGTTGTTAACTATTGTTCCAACTGTTCTATCTTCTATTGTTTTTCCTGTGACTATGCCTCTAGCTGACTAATCACTTGGTCCTTTTCTTTCAATAAGTTACTGACCTCTGATGCCTTATCCATTGTTGTCGTTGTATATGCTCCTACATACTGAGAAAGTTTGGTTAGATCTTTAGAAGGATTTACTTCCTCCCTCCATACCACATTCATCATTTCCATTTGAGGACTCAAAAGAGGAGAGTGATCAATTTTCCTCTTTTTCCTTTGTCTTTTGACTACAACCTTATGCTTAGGGCTGTAGAAGATATCTAGTGGTGGTATCTCTTCTACATGCAAAACAATCTCATCGGAGGGATTTTCAGGGATTATCTCTATGTATTTATGAATCTTGGGTGGGCCACTTGTTCCTTCAATCGGAACTGTGTTGACTACTGTTTTCTATGCTATAGACACCTCTGGTGTAGTAAACCCTTAGGTATTGCTGATAAAATCAAATTGTTCCAATTCATTGATCACCTTTGGGTCAAAATTAATGTGTGTATCAAAGGTTTCACTACCTGTTACCTGCTTCTACTCTGGTTCAGGTGTCTTCTTCTTCTCAGGAACCTTTTCCACAACAGGGGGATTCTCAACAATTTTATGTTCATTCTAAACTTGTGGTTGAACTACTGGGGTTGTAGCTAATAAATCCAAAGGCAAGGTTTGCTGTCTCTGGGCTCTGATCCTATTGAATTCTTTTATTCCCAATTTAATCTTAGCCAACCCCTTGACCTGGAAAAAAAATTCTACTGAAGAAAACAAGTCATCAAAGATATCCTCTTCATAATCAAATCTGGTGAGTTTAGCCTGAGAAGTAACATTATAGGCAATCTTTTTAGGGGCATACTCCCTCGTTGGAATAGTTGCGATATTTAACATCTGAATTTTCTCATCGTCTTTCTCTGCATGTTTATAATCATGCAAGCTAAATATGCTACACTGAAGGGGAAATGTAGGCCACATGTGTTTCTTGGAATCCCTAAGGGTCTTTGATGTTCCCGCAACTGTTATTTGATATGCTAACTCATAGGCCAATAGATTATCGGGGACATACAAAGGAAGAACATGGAGATCAATGAGGTTGCCAAAAAGGCATACATAAGTGAATTTCTCTTCTCCAAACCAACTTCACACTGCTGTTAGGTCAATTGCTACTTCCTCAGATATCTTGGGGGCAAGCTTATTGAATATAGCATAATATACATGCAGAATAAAACCATTATAAATTCTATACAAATGATTCTTAAAATGGGCCTTCAATAGCTCTTTGTGATAGATATGAATAGGATTGGGATCCTGGGAAGTCCATTTCCATCCAAGAATAGGGTATTAAGAATTAAAACAAATCATGTCAAGAATATAGGCACTGTAATAAAAAGGAGGAATGACCCGGGTAGTTGCATACCTCTTTTTCCTATATTCCAGTATCTCAGTGGCTATTCTATTAGAGAGAATATTTGCTCAATCCATTACATAACCATTAATTGCAACTTCCATTAATGGGACCATGCCTATGGAGAACTTACCAGAATCATGGACTCCCCACAGTCTACACATCATAGCGCCAACATAGAAATAAGGAGAGGCTAATGAATCAACATAATACATACCTGATGACTCGTTCTTATGTTTATTCGGGAAATGCCTCTAGTGCCTAGTCGGGTCCGACTCTATGTCATTTTCTTTTACAAATTCCTCCAGAAATTCCTTGTTATAGTGCTTTTTCGGCTGAGCTAGATGATATATTTGCTTGAGATCCTTTGGTTTAAGTGACCCGAATATTTTTCCATCGGCCTTGGAAAATGTTCAGTTTGTGGATGGAATTTTCTCAACAACCCATCGAACCACATCAATATATGGCAAACATTTGGCCTGCGCTACTATTCTAAGTAGGTATGAATAGGCCAAATCTTTTAGAGTTCCTTGCGATTTTCTTGTGGAATCAGTTGTACCATCCTCTTCAAGTTCTTCAGGTTCTTCTACTTCTATTAAATTATAGATACTCTCCCAGCTTGTGTTTCCTAGACCAAGGCACGTCGTATCTGATATCAATCCTTTCTTATTCAGCTTTGGTTCTTTAACTACAGTAGAGGCCTTGGCTTTCTTTGTTTTCTTTCCCATTTTCTCCGGATTCATGACCTCAGAGTAATTCTGCACAAAAAATGGAAAACGTAATTGAGAAATATTTTACTGCTGAAAGCTAATACGGAAATGAAAAGAGAGTTAAGGCAATTCACATATGATAAACCAAATGTAATTAAGAAACACCACGAGTGAAATCCTCAAAGGATTCACCCTTAACTTGTCAAATTAATAACCATCATAGTCACTAATTGTAGTGAATAAATGTCATAATTACCCGTTGCATTGACCATATGTTGAATGATTATTTCAAGAATGTATTTACATTTCTCCATTCAGCGATAAGTGATAAATTGCAAATCTCAATTGGGAGATTCAATAGGTAACGTTTAGTTTGATATCCCCTAATAACTCCAATTGCAATAGAGTAAAATTATAATAAGGTGGAGTTATGCTTTTAAGAGAATTAGTTAAATCTATTATTTTAAAAGACTTATGCATGCAAACCATACCTCTTTAACGATTTATCCTTGAAATGCGCACCTTATTTATGAATCGCAATCGGGGAATCGGCTAGTGCTTTGGCCTTTTGTCATATGATACCTTCGACTGTCGATTGCGATTACATTTATCAGATCAGAGGTTTTGATGAGGCCCCTTTTTGAGTGTATACTTTGATCATTGTGATATGTGATCTTCGATCGCTTTATCGCATCGGAAAATTATTTATGATGATTTGTTCAAAGGAATACTTTATATTTTATTCAAAAGGTTTCATATAATAGTTCAATTACATCGGGCCCTTTGATAAAGTTTTTTGTTTTTATTTTTATGTATGATATGATTAATGTGAGGCATGTTGGTTTATTAAATCACAAATTTCACTAAGTTTTAAAAGGGACCCATTTCTAGCTAAAGTTTTTGTAACGTTTTCTAGAAATTTGGGGGGGTGGGGGTGGGGGGCGTTGTTTGTATAGCACAACAGGTCCTTGGAACAATGTTAGGACTATTTGAAATATTTACTTCTTGTGGTGCTTATATATGTTTAAAATTTAAAAATTAACCCATTGTTGTGATAGAGGGCATAATTGTTTATATAATGGCTAGGTTTTCTACGTAATTGTTTGTTGAAGTGAGTTCAATGGTTTTATTGTTTTATTAAATACTTGTAAGAGTTGTTATGTGTTATACGAGAGTAATTCATGCTGACGGTCTCATTGTTGTACTTGAGTAATATGATAAATGTTGATTAGGTGTATGGCAATGTTTCTATTGTGACTAAGATATGTGATAGAGTAAGGGGTTGTTGAGAGTGACAAAGATTTTTTCTAAGACATGGGAGTGTGTTAGAGGTATGTTTGAAAAATCAATCTCTTTTGGTTTTAATGTAGATACAAAGGTTGAACACTCACCATTTATGCAAGCTTGCATTGAGTATGTTACAAGTATTTTTATGTTATACTATGTGAAGAGAAAAATTGTTTAACTTCTTATACCATGGTTTGATCACGAGATATTTTTGATGCAAGAATGCATTGTTGAGCATGATATTGATTAATGGTTCTTCGTAGAGAGTTAGAGAATTCGTGTGTTGATAATGATGTATGGTATGGTTATGTTGTTGATGACACAATTTGTAGTTGATTCTTTGCTATTTCTTAGGTATGAAAGCTAATGAGAATGTTTCGACAAGGATGATGTAATATATATTACTTATCATTCAAAAGTTTTGATGCTAGGATGAATTGTGAGACTAATTATTGATAACATAGTAATTTTATTGTTGAGAAGATAGAATGTGTTGTGGATGATTGAGTGAGAGTATGTTTGCAGAGAGAGGAATTTTCAGGTGTTGATGATGATAGTGGACTAAACGTTTTGTTGAACAAAGAGGAATTTGTAGGAAGGTATATACTGATTTGAATCTTATTCTAAATTTTATGCTTAAGGGAGTGGATCCAAATTGGAAATGGATGAAAGGGAGGTCCATGGTGTTTTTTAAGGTTAGTGTTTCTAGTTAGTTAGTTCTAGAGAAATTATTTGAGGGAGTAGGTGCTTCTTGTTGGTCGATACCAGTTGAACATTGCAAAGGGATTGGGTGCTTCTTTCTAGTGAGTCCCAACAAAAAAAATGCAAAATGAGTGGGTTATTGTTACAGATCCATTTGGGCACATTACTCCCATCATCCAGATCAATGTTTTAGGGCTCATCAAACCCTAATTTTAGTTGCTACATGCCCTAAACAAGTCACCCCTTTGAATGCCTCCTTCCTAGATAGTTTCATGAGTTGAAGAGATCTAGAAATGGCCTCTAGAGGGACCAACATAGGTAGGCCCATGTAAGGGTGCACTGCAGAGTAGCTAAGTCCATGCCAAGGTGCTCTGCAGAGCACTTAGGCTTCCTTTCACCTGTGGTGGGAAAGTTTGAGTGAAATTCACATAGGGTTTGGGAATATTCTTATCTTTCGGAGTCATCTAGAAGGTTCCCTCACTTATAAAATCCCATGAGATTGAAAATGGAGGAGGAATGAGTTAAGATGCATCCTATCCTCTCATCCCTTCCTCCATGGAACTAATTCTCAGTATGGAAGGACATTCAATACCACCATTTATGATAAAACCTCCTTCATCTCCCTATAAATTGACCACTCATCTAAGTGATTAAGGGCTGGATTATGTTGAATTGTAAGAAGATAATGTTTCTTTGAGAATTGGCTTTGAAGCAAGTATTGTAATGTTACAAGTTTTTCATGCTTTTGATGTGATGTGGATGGGATCCAAGCTGGAGGAATGACTCTAAATTAGACACAATGGTTGTAATTCCTTCTTCTATTCAATAAAGTGTTTCTTTCTCCCATATGTTTGTATTGTCTTATAATGCGTATATGTGTGAAATGTATCTAATTCCATTCACTTATATTCAATATATCTTTTTCTTTGATTGATTCTTTGTTTTATTTTGTGTTTATAGGTACTTCTCAAGCTTATTAAGTACGGGAAGGAGCGACATGATCGATACAAAGGAGACAAGAGGAAAGTAGAACTACAAGTAGGTCTTATCATCTTCTCATATTATCTATTGCTTATAGGGAAAGACTAAAATATTTTAAAATGTTGTTCTAGATATGGCTACTTATCTAGGGAATTAGTATTTATCCGTACATACCAAATTCTCCAAAACAAATTGGTGACTCCACTGGGGATGATCACCTTTCCTAGTAGATTATCCACCTCCAAGGACATTCTTGCATACCCTAATTGTGTTCATTGATTGTATTTCAGCTCCTTTTCATTGAAATTTTTGTCAAAATGATGTCAAATTGCCTTTTGAAATGGCTCACTATCACCAGCGCAGGATTGTGAGGGACACAGTGCATTGCAGAGCACCCCTAGCTTAGGGACAGTGCCCTGAATGGCATTGTCTCCCATTCAGGGTTACATTGATCCTCCTTGGGTCAGTTTCCCACCTCTGGAATGAGTTTTTGTCAACTTTTCTCTGTTTTTTTGCTTGCTGATTGATCAACAAATGTCATGTCTCGGAGAACAAGTTTCTATCTCCTTTGCTAGCCCTACTTTGACTTGGTTGATTAATGGTTCTTAAATGTTTTCTTTGTCATTATCGATCCATAGTCAAAGTTAGATTATAGTCAATTAATCTTTGTTCGAAATAAAGTGCCATAAAAGTCTTCTTTTCCTTCGAAACAAAACTGTCATAAAGTCTTCATTCTTGTTAAAGACTGATTGATTGTATGTGCATTAATTTCCTTTTTGTTCATCATAACATTAAGGGATTTGAAAAGAAAAACTTGCATCATTCATATTGTAGTTTGTGAATTCTTGAAAGGAATAGATAGGGAAAGTCCATTAGATGTGCTCTTTTCTCTTTGTCAAAGATCTAATTGCTCTATCCCTGCTATCTAAGGTTTTCATTGTTCAATTGAATGAGAAGAATGCTTATCATATTAGCTGCATTTTAGGAATTGAAAACATACATCACGTGGTGAACCTTGAAAGGTAAATTCTAAAGAAGATCAACTTAAAATTTATCTGAATTTACCTAATGAAGCATTGTCACCTAACGAATAACATTTAGAGGTTCTAGGCTAGAGACGTGTTCCGGTGTCGTAAAACAAATTAGTTGTCACTAACTTGTCTAAAATACATCCCGAGTGTGATAACTCATTCCACGTATGTGATTATATCGTAGCTTGTCCACGTTCCTTCGGGTATATAGGGCATTGTTATAGTAGGTAAAGTATATGGAAATTCTCTCATTGTGTGGTTTTGCATTAGATAGCGCTTATACAGATTGGGCCTCCACGTATCTTCAGGTATATAGGGTAGTGTTACAGTATGTAAAGTATATGGGAATGCTCTCACTATGTAGTTTTTCATTAGACAACGCTTATATAGATTAGGCCTTCACATACCTTCGGGTATATATGGGAGGACAACACTAGTTTTCTATCCATCCTTAGGTAACCGAGTCGCCCGCCTTGTACACTATGATACACCGAACACAACATTCAGGGAGATTGTTTATCCGTACTTCTCGGTTTTCTGAGAGGTATTCTGTAGTTCACAATTTCTTGGTAAACCTTTTTCCTAGATTATCTTTCTTTTTTTTTTATGTTACTTTGATTAAAATAAAATTAATTGACCGCAGATAACATCCTCCACACTTGCTCCTTAGTTGATCTTAGGTTGAGACATATGGCAACAAATTCGGAGTCCATCGATCAAGGAATTCCTTTTGATGGGAATCCTAGTCCTTTTCCTCCTTTTGGAAATATTGGTGCTCCATATATGGCTACATTGTCCCATCCGAGACTTACCGTTGACTTGCCAGTATGGTTGTTTTCAACCTCCTTGGTTCAAAATATCGTGATTTCTCCATAATCGAGTACACCTCCAATTGGACAAAATCAACCTCTAGTTGATGCTAAAGTTGACCCTTTTCCTTCTTCCTCTTCACCTCGTGAAAGTATTGGTACTAGTAACTAGGTGGCTAAGAGGAAGAAGAAGAAGAAGAAGCAAATTCAATGGAGGGGAAAACAAGCAACCATTGCTTTGAATGCAACATTTGATGAGAGACCATCCATCAAGCCTCACAAGTTTTATATCCATGCAAACTTTGTGCGAGATACCATTTTCTTCGAAATTGTCATGATATTCCTCAGATCTTAGAATAATGGTCTTCTCGTTCACATGATCCTGTGTCATCAACTTCTAGAGATCATGTTGGTGGAACACCATCAATTAGTGGTAGTAAAGTTCATGGAAGGAAGGGTAAAGTTAAGTTTCCCTGTAGGTTATGTGAAGGGAATCACCCCATTCACCTTTGTCCCTATCTGGATGAAGCCATAAAAGTATTGGATAACTTTCCTGCTTCATCGCAGTGACTTGCATCTAGTTACAGGAGACTTTCCCTTGATCCTTCACTAGTTTATGAATTAACTGACTCAAGTAAACCACCGGTCAAACACACTCTCTCTACAAGTGAATCCTATGAGTCTATACCCAACCCAAATCAACAAGTCGAGGAAACACTTGACCCGATTTCACCTTCAGTTAATCTTACCTTTCCCGAAGAGAGTGAATATGATACCACTCAGGTTCTTTTTGTTTCTTCAGAATCAAATGAGCTTGGGGGAAACCCTCCTGTTCCATCAAGACAGGAGGAAACTCCTCTCGTTCCCGTAACTCAAGGGGATAATACTTCCATTTCTACGATACCCCCTCTAGGTAGTCTAGTCACTTCCTTTGATTTGAATCGACTGGTAGGATGTTGTATTCCTTCTTATGTGCCTTTCCACATCATAATACATGTTTGCAATATGATTTTAGTCGGTACTAATATATATGAAGGTTCATCAGTGAGCATCCTTTCCTCCACTGCTTTGTAAGTGCTCGATTCACCGCCGCTTATGCCAGTTACCCAGAACTTGTTGGCTTTTAACAGAGGAACTAGTCAACCATTAGGGATCCTTCCTCAGTGCCTATTACTTTGGGAGGAAAAATCATTTATCTAAATGTGATGGCAGTCTCAGGCCCTTAATATTACAATTTACTTCTTGGGAGCGACAATGTTTATGACATGGGAACTATTGTTTCAACACTCTTTCGAGTGATGTGTTTCCCGCATGAAGGAAGAATTTTCACTGTTGACTAACTTTCATTTCTTGGTCCATATATGGATTCCAGTCAACCATCTTCCCTAAATGGTCCTTTTGTACCAAAAATATCATTCCTGCCACGGGTTAATTATGTGGCAACCGATTCCATGCCTACATCAACTAATGATCAATTCAGTGATGTTGTACATTATGTAATGGGGGCATTAGAACCAAATATCTCCTTCCAGAGCATTGTTCTCCAATATGATGAGAACCTCTTGGAAGTCATGACCTCCTATCATGGGTCGTGAAACAAAGGGTACGAGGACAGTTCCTTATCTTTTGTCAACCTCGTTAAAAAATGAAACCAAAGATATGAGGATAGTTCTTTTACTGTGTCAACCTCATTAAAAAATGAAACAACTCCCATGAGGATAGTTCCTTGTCTTGTGTCAACGTCGTTAAAAAATGAAACCAAGGATATGAGGATAGTTCCCAGTCATGTGTCAACCTCGTTAAAAAATGAAACAAGGAATACGAGGACAGTTCGTTGTCTTGTGTTAACCTCGTTAAAAAATGGAACAAGGAATATGAGGATAGTTCCTCGTATTGTGTCAACCTCGTCAAAAAATGAAAGAACAGGTATGAGAATAGTTCCTGGTCTTGTGTCAACCTCGTTAAAAAATTAAAGAAGGAGTATGAGGATAGTTCCTTGTCTTGTCTCTACCTCCTTAAAAAATGAAACCAAGGATATGAGGATAGTTCTTTTACTGTGTCAATCTCATTAAAAAATGAAACATCTCCCATGAGGATAGTTCCTTGTCTTGTGTTAACCTTGTTGAAAAATGAAACCAAGGATATGAGGATAGTTCCTCATCTTGTGTCAACCTTGTTAAAAAATGAAACAAGGAATATGAGGATAGTTCTTTGTCTTGTGTCAACCTCATTAAAAAATGAAACAAGGAATACGAGGATAGTTCCTTGTCTTGTGTCAACCTCATTAAAAAAATGAAACCAAGGATATGAGGATAGTTACTTGTCTTGTGTCAACCTCGTTAAAAAATGAAGCCAAGGATATGAGAATGGTTCCTTGTCTTGTGTCAAGCTCGTTAAAAAATGAAACAAAGAATCTAAGCAGAGTTCCTTTTCTTATGTCAAGCTCATTAAAAAAATGAAACAAGGTCCCCTGGAGAAAAGTTCCAAGTCGAGTATTTGAGTAGATCTCATAAAATCCCAGTTGAGTCTTTCACTTGATCTCACAAATGAACTTTCATTCCATCCACCAGCCATGAGTAGTCTACTTAGGTGAATGTAATGAAGCTTGAGGGGCATGGACCTAGTGGTAAAGTTAAGTTTCCCTATAGGTTATGTGAAGGGAATCATCCCATTCACCTTTTTCCCTATCTGGACGAAGCCAAAAAGGTGTTGGATAACCATCCTGCTTCATCGCAACGAATTCTAGCTGGTTACATGAGACTCTCCCTTTCATCATGTTGGGGGCATGTAAACCAATCTCAAGCATAGTTCTTCGTTGCAAGCTTGTGTAAAAATTAAACTGAATTCAAGCATAGTTCTTCGTTTTAAGTTTGTGTAAAAATGAAACCGAGTCCAAGCATAGTTCCCTATGGTTAAAGCTTGTGTAAAAATGAACCCATTTCCATTTTTAACCCTCGTGATTTCCATTCTATCAGCTTTCTTTTTCAAATGAGACTTGGTTGTTTTCATCCCATTGCCATCCTCCCTTTGGCCGATCATACGCTTTCACTTGGTTGTTTTACCCTTTTTTGAGGAGCAGTTGCAATGAGTGGTCTTATTAGCCAGCCTCTTCACATAAATCAACATGTTTTGAGAAGTTCCAACATCACCAGAACCAGTTGCTACCCTAGACACCACTAGTTCCTCAAAGTGGAGTACTCTTTAAGCTCTTTTCAGACTCTCTAAATATGAAAAGATTGCCAAGTGCTTATCCTTTTCATCTCATTAACAGATTGGAAACAACATCTCTTCGTATTGTTTTATGCTTTTTCGGGCTTGAGAGATTAATTTACGAAAAAAACTTGTGGAGTTTTCTTTTTTTCCATTTTCAAACTCTCTAAACATGAAAAGGATTGAGTTATCTTTGTTGTTAAACCCGTTAAAACATCAAATAGCGACAGATTTTTCCATCTAGAAAAGTCTAAGTTTCACCTTGGCTAGACTCGTTAAAACATCACATAATGATGGATTCACCCAAAGGGTGGAATTACACAACAAGAATATGTTATCCTCCTCAAGCTTGATAAAAATAAAGAGGGATTGGTTAGAAACGACTAGGGAAAATGGGAAAAAGGGGAAAACCACTTTATGGTAGTAGGTCACTCTTGAACATGACACTTTCACTCCATCACAGTGACTATTTGGGTTGGGTTATTATCTTGATGGTTATCACACCGTTGGTCTATCATACTATCCATCACATTGTTTTGGGTCAATAGTACCAATTCATTTCAGTGTCATCGACATGTTGAAGAGAAGTCATTCAATCGAAATTCATCCTTTGCAATACCATAAACTTTCATTTTCGTGATCGCCATTCCTAAACCTCATGTCATCAATCAAATTCCATCTCCAAAACCATTACACTCATTTCATGTTGTTGATGTGGGATACATCAAGGCCCTCCTGCAATGAGTCACTTCTTGTCAACATCAACACATTATCCAATAAGTTGACTTAGAAACACCCTTACAGTAACTTGAGGCTTGCATACATCAGCGGTAGGTTTCTCACTTCTAGCGATAGGTTGACATCAATGGCCTTCAACCAAAAGACTTTGTATGGTGTTCGACATCAAATCATCCATTCACACCATGCAAAATGTGTTGCAGTACCTGTTGGCTAGATAAATCATTCTTATGGACAAGACCGGTCTCCCTAGTATCAACAGATATCTAGCAACAAGAAGGACAAGCAAATCTACCTTTCTCTAAACATATTGTGATTCATTAATAAAAACCAAGAGGTGTTTTAGACCCTACCTTAATTCCAATGCTAGTTTTTGGTAGCCACGCTTCAACCGTCTAGAAGCGTTTCCTTTTGAGAATCTATAAACACAAATAAGCACACATCAAATAACACCTGCATAGCTAATATAACAAATCATGTTCATTATGAAGATCAAGGAGCTCATAAAATAAACCATTAAACACAACTTATTGAGAAAAATAAACTTGATTGTATTAACTTTCAAAATAGAAGAACTTTACAACCTTGGTGCCTTGATGTTGTACAAGCTCTTCCCAGGGTCCAAATAGGAATCTCCTCTACTTTGACAAGCCTCACTCTCTTCCAAATGAGATTAAAAGGTATGTGATCTCTCCTCTCAAAAGCTCAATTAAGAAGAAAAAATTCCAGCAGCATTTCACCTCAAAAATATTCAGCTTTCAACCTCCAAATTAACCAGCCCAATGCTTCATTTTATAGTGCAAAGGAAGGAGGTTATAGGTCCACCTATGAAGGGATAGAGTCCTCCAAAGGGATAAGCTCCTCACATCAAGGGGTTAGCTCCTTTAGGTATGGGATGCATGAACCATGAAGGACCGAACTTGCTACCTCAAGATTCCTTCTAGAAGCTTCCAGAAATGACTCAAAGTGAGTTTTTAAGAATAAACTTGCACCTTTTTTACTTTTACAGGGGTCCGCACCCATTACACATCAACAAAGTGGTCAGGTGCGCAAAGGAGATGACCATTAGGTGCGATACTGTAGGTAATGCTAAGAGAAAGTGCGGAACCATAGTTTTAGAGACTAAGGTCTTTCTCTTATTTTCAATGCTTGACATGAAGAACTGAGGCTTAAGACTTGCAAAGGAGGTAAGTATGAGTGGTGATAGAATCACACAGACTGCAGAATGTCATGGTGACAATTTTTGTGCAATATATTACCCCCTAATGTGCGAAGTTTGTAATAGATGAGGATAGTATTTGTCATCTAAGAAGAGTGAAGTACTTTATCATTTCAAGGATCTTCCTGTGGATACCCTGGTTAGAACATGTAAAAACATTGAATACAAAATATATATATGTGAAGGTATCATCGCTAAGGTAGGCATTCCCATACTCAGATCAAAACTGACATAGAGAACTAACTAAACTGTTCTGATACAGGAATGATTTTGTAATACATCACAAGTATAGACATATGTAGACACAATATGGGCGTAACCATCTGTTTATGAATAGTCCACTGTATAATGAATAAAAAAATTCCTCGCAACCTGGATGGTGGAAACTAGATCCAGGGTCTTGATTTCTGCTTCCTGAACTAGTACGATTCTATCCATGTGAATGAATGTGTTGAAGTCGAACATGGTAGAAACCACTTGATTACCAGTCCATGATGTAAACTGTTAACAAGTGTGAGAGAAACCACCAGTAATGTCAATGGCTCTCAAAGTACTTAGTACAATCCATGAAATGTGAATAAATGAGCTGACGTCGAACATGTCACAAAATCCTTTGATCGAAGGTCAATGATGCAACCTGTCCTTGAAGGCAAGAATCCTGCCATTGAGGCATGCAGATTCCAAGGTACTAACGATTTCTAGATCATCTTTCTAGATAATGAACTGAAGTCGATAGAAAGCAATCCGTCATAGGCAAGCCCACGACACAAAATCATAGATCAAGTTTAAAGAAATATATTTGGCAAGGATAAACTCAGGGATGGTCAAAGAAGGATGACAGATATTTTGCAGATGAATGGTTTATTTTATCTGACCTCTTGAACACATAACGACAATGTAGATGGTTTGGTGACAATTAACCCAAAGTTAATACCCAAAACCGGCCGAAGACTTTCAATATGGTTTGATTAACTGTTAGGCAAAGGATTTCCCAACCTAGGTGAACAAAAAGTGTCGTGTTCAAGAGTGATTGAATGCGTTTATAAAGCACAAAGTACAACAAACAGGTTCATTTTTCTCTCTTTTCCCCCACCATTTCTGGCAAGTACCTCTTTATTTTTGACAAGCTTGAGGAGGATAACATTTGCTTGGTTCTAAACTCATCCTTCGGATGAGTCCAACTTAGTTTAAATTCGAACCCTAAGAAGGAGTGGTCCATTCCCATTTAAATTGAACAGGTCCTTTACTGTTAAATTTTAATGAGTCCACTATAGGAAAACCTCGGTGTTTTTCAATTTTAGGGAGTCAGAAGAAAAACTTAAGGAAACTCCATGGTTGTCCTTTTTCGTAAATTTGTATCTTCCAAGCCTGAAAAAGTATAAAATAATACTTGAGAGAACCGCTTGACCATTACGATCAAGGAGTAATTTTCATAATTAGTGGCCTTAATCCGAAAAAGTAAAAAAGAGATCAAAGAAACATCGTTTTATTACCAATACCGAACTTGAAACGACAAAATTCCAACATTCTTTTCATGTTTATATGGTCAGAAAAGAGCTGTAAGTGGACTCTCTTTTTAATTCCGTTTTAACAATTTCAAAGAGAAAAACTCGGCAATATTTTCATATTTTATGAGTCAGAAAAGAGCATAAAGAGGACTCCAATGTTTTTTTTTTTGAAAATGATCAATTATCCCTAAAAATCCAGTATTCTACACAAAAACTCAAAATATTACTCATACCTGTTTAAAATAAATAAAAATGCATCAGAAAGTTACCTTTTTAAAGTGGAAAATAAACAAATTAAAAATTCATTTATTCAAAAAAGCTCATAAAAATGGCTTTTGTAAATTCATTTTTACCGTTTGATTTCAGAGTAAGAAAAAAGAGCTTTTGGGAAAGAAACTTCCTGTGAAGATTGCGGAAAATCCGACTGTTGGAATAAAAAACTGAGAGCTCCAGGTAATCCACATCATCCCAATCTTACATTTCCACCGTTTGAATTTTTGTTTTAGGGCTTTAAAATTTATTTTTTAGGGAAAATTTTGATTAAAATTCCGCTCGCGGGGGTCCGTAGGTGCAACATGCGGCCCCTGCGGACCCTGACTTTTTCGTACAAAGGAAAAAGTCGAGGTCTCGCACCTGCTCCTAAGGACGAGTGCAAAACTACGCATTGTCCCTAACTGGCGGGTGCAGACCCCACGGAACACGCTTTGAAACGTCAAAATTTTCCATTTTCACCCCAAAAGTTTTGAACTAAAATGTTCTAATCCACCTTTTTTGCAATGTAGGATATACAAAATTCTGGTTTGGCGGGAACAAGAACACGAAGATGTGGACCTAGCCACATTACTTCATCCACCTTCAATACTAGCATTAAAAGCATGCAGACTATTTAAATTCTCGGCCATACCCGACATGAGGGCTCAGGTAGACTTTTTGCAATGGCTAGTGGATAGGTGGAGTACACAAGACCAGTGTTTCATTATTGGTGGCCATCGGCTCGAAATCGAGCCAGAGGATATATACTTCTTGACTTGTTTGCCTAAGAGAGGTGAAGGATTATCTCTATTCCGAAATAGGCCAGGTGGCCAGTCTGTCGCTAGTCTCCAACTAGAGTTTTGTAATAACCAAACAACGGACAAACAGATAGATATTAAGACTATCTCCCATCCTGAACTTAAAGTGATTGCATTTATTGTCACCAGAATCTGCGGAAGCACAACATTACACTTAGCTACCGGATCCAAAATGCGAATGGTAGTAGACTGTTACCGAGGCACCAACTTCAACTGGTGCGAAGCTGTGTTGGCGAATGTAAAGGGCCAACTGACTAGAGCAAAGAACGAACAACTAAAGAACTTTGGATATGGTTACTTAGTTGTGAGCTTTGGCCTAGAGATGGTTCCTACGTTGATCCCACAACAGCATTCTGTTGAGGACGGACTTCCTCGTGAACCTAGGATTATGCGATGGGTTGCAATGATGGCCCGTCATCCCGAGGAGGGTTCAAAAGTTGTTCGATTTCCACTAGAGTATTTTCATTGGTTGGGAAACCAACTTTTCGTGATTCAGGATTTTCCATATGCTGGGATGGATTATCGTGGTGATCCAGGCATGGCTCTTCCACCAGGAGAGCAATGGAATGATTCAGGTAAAATCATTTTCAACACTTCCTATATTTTAACTATTTTTTTTTTGTTTTTTAAATCGCCCCAGAACTGATAGTAAAAATTTTTTGAATGTAGATGCGGGTCCACGATGACCAGCCGTTCTCTAGCCCTATGAGAGAAGACACCCAGCTGCCGCAACACCGGCCCCACAAGACCCATCTACAGAAACCTCAGCCAAATTGGAGAATCATCTAGAGCACTTGACAGCAGACATTCCAAAGACTATCATAGATGATATTCCTCTTAGGTTACAACGCTATGTGATTGGGGTCCCGGGACCTTTTAGGAGGTTCCTTTCTAGGGTGGCTCGAGCAGTGGTTTCTTATCGTGATCATCACCAATGATAGGATGATCTCTTTTGTACACTCATATGGCATTTATATCTTTTTGTACTATCATTTTTGTCGATCATAAGGTGTTTTTCAACCTATGATAAAGGACGAGGTATATTTGACACACTCCTATGCTATGCTACATCACTATTAGCGGCTACCTTGTAAAACAAGTTATGGAATGTTTTTAAATTTACTATTTTTATTTATTGCAAATGTCTATTTAACATTTGAGAAGCAACTGCATCTGCTAATGTATTTAAATATATCGGAATATGCTGATATTCAATGTAATCAAATTCACGTTCCAAGAGACAAAATCTCAAAAATAATCTCAATAACACTAGATTTCTAATGGCATAAACTCTGTTAAGTTGTAATACAACGAGTTCAAGAGTAAAATCAAGATAAGCAGGAATAATGATAAAAGCACTCTCTAAATTACTCACGCATTCCTAATCTAAAACACAAGAAACTATTCTAACAAAAATCTCCACGCAAATCTTTTCAGATAAATCCCATTCCTAGATCTACCTAAAGAGACACCGTCAAAATCTTCCAATTCATAGGCCCCTTTTGCCAGCTTTCGCTTAACAATATATGGACCATGCCACATAGGTACAAATTTTCCAGCCCCTAGCTTATCGTTTGCTTGATCGTATATTAAGACTAGATCTCCTTCCGAAAAATTACGGGGTGTGACATTTCGATCGTACTAGGCTTTTATTTGTTTGGCATGAGTCTCGATTGCTAATGCAGCATCACGTCGATTCTCATTTAACTGAGCTAAGTACAACAAACGTTTCTCCTCTTCGAAAGTGGTTGGTAGTAATTCTATGGCTATTTTCAATGCCGGAATTTCACATTCAATGGGTAACACTACCTCCAAACCGTAGACCAGTTGAAAAGAAGTGAAACTAATTGATGTTTTACTGAGGTTCAATATGCCTGCTAGAGCCTAGATTTACCTTAGGCTGAAAAAGGTAAGCTTCTAGGTCCACATCAAACCACGCTCAGCCTCGTAGCTAGCTCTACGAGGACAGGAGAGGGCTCTCTCTGGGTCAATCTCAGCAAAGATAAGCGATAGGGCTTGAGATGACTAATTTTACAACTGATCTTAGGCTAGGTATGTAGTGCATGGATTTGATTTGAGTTTTTGAGGGATTTTTGTTGGAAAAAGGGAAAGGCAAATTTGGGTCTGGGGATGAGGCACAGTTTTTGCAGAGGTATGATTGGGGCAAGGAAGGAAATCGTTTTGATGCTTTAGATTGAATGAATGGATGGATCATACTAGTGAGGAGCTAAGGAGGGAAAGAGAGTCTCAAGAGTCCTCAAACAGATGAAAACATTGAAAATTAAACAAAATTTCAAAGCAGAGCACAACAGTCTAGTGAATTCTACCTTAATCACTCATTTGTTTAATTTCAGAAGCAAAGAGAAGGGAAAATGATACACATAAACATCAATGCACTTAAAATTACATAGAGAAAAACACCATAAAAACATAGATCCACATGGATCCCAACAAGTGCTGCAAAACCTTGGTCTTTCATTAGCCAAAAATGCAGAGATAGAATGTACAATGATGTGCCAAGCAATCCCAAGTGTCCAAACCTGACAATGACTTAGAAAATACATGATATAGGCCTTCCTAACCCCTTCCCATGCCTCTAGGGGTCGAGCTCATCATTCTAGGAGCTGTTTCAACCAATTCTAAACAAAGCACTAAAATCTAGGCAATCAAACAACTTGCCTCTATAAGGTAGGAAACTGATTCATTCATTAAATTTTCACTTCTTAGTGAATGAATCCTCTAGAACAAGTAAAAATGTGCCAATATTACATCATTTTCCCCCAATTACATCATGGTAGATCAATAATTACATCAAAAATCAAAACTAGGCGAAACTAGGCGAATTTCTGAGCTGTATAGTGAAAAATAAGCCAAAAATCCTCTATGCGTCGCGCCACTTTGGAGCTGAATTTGAGGCCCTTCCTGGAGTCCAAATTGATCTCATGATAGCTTGTTGGAAATCCCTTCCTGCCTACTTTCCAACCCAAGTGGAATTTTTCACTTTGGTGTCCATTTTCCCCTCCAAAACTTCAATCTCCCAAGACTGCTTCATGTGTGTCAAAAAAGGGGCAGAGAGGTCATTTTTTGAGTGTTTTTGACCTCTTGAGGACTCAAAACTTGCCCTAATTTCTTCGCCATGCACCAAAAATCATTATTTTTCATGCCAAATTCAAAAATATAAAGTTTTTGAAATTTGGAGCCCTCTAGCAAAGGCGACCACCACATGGCGCGGCGCATAGGGAGGCAAAACCTATTTTTCAGTGCAAAAATTTTCAAAAATGCAAAAGTTGCTCCAAATTTCTTGAAATTTGGGTTGGAGCTTCTCTATCAAGTGTCATGCTAGGCTAAAGAGGCTTTGGCCAATATCCGAAGACGATCATCCTCCTTTTGCCTCTTTTTCTTCTTTTTTGCCTTCTTCAATTTTGCCTTTAGACTCCTTATTCGTGCCTTGGAACTCATATTTCGCGCCCTGTAATGGAAAGCCATATGTCTAAACAATGCTCTGTCCCTATTGGCCTTTTCTAGCAATATCTCAAGGTGGATTTTGATTCTCTTGAGCCAAGACTCCCGATCATCATTAATCTCTTGCTCCAATGTAGTGAACTCAATTCTCCTCCTTTGGGCAGCTTGGTGATTCTCGCAGATGTTTTGTAACTCCATCATTGCTTGCTGATCTTCAAGTTGTTTGTTACTCTGCTCCAAGTATTTTATAGTCCACTTATCCCTCTCCAAGTCAAGGGACAAGGATTTGATCTCTTTCTGCTGCTCCTGGATGATCTCTCTAAGATGTGTATTTTGCGGGCCCATGTCTGTAACATCATCCTGAATGAGAATGAAGTCAGTCTCTCGCTCACCTGAAGGCCCCTCATCTTGCATTGGCCTCTTGCCTCTGTCCTGTACCTATGGTGCTGATTTCAGAAGTGAGGCCCCTTCCACCCCAGGTGGAGATAACACTCGCTTTACAGCTGCAAATAACTGCCTCGTGCCCTTCAGATAAGTAATGAAAACTGGCATAGTAGCAATGTGTGGATCATGGCCTTCATGCGGATGAGAAGGCCCACCTGTCTCATGCCCGACCTCTGGAGGTCCCTGTGAAGCTCTGAAAAAGTCACGAGAGATGAAATCATCCCAAGTGATTCCCTGTAATCCAAGCTGAAGAACCGCCAAAATCTTGATGAGAGCAAACTGGCAAATACTGTTGAACTGTTGCTGAGGGGTCTTGTACTGTACGAGGATGGTCATCCTTTCTATGTTTTGGCATATGAAATATGGGATGTTCATCATCCATACCTGGGTGAAATGCATGAGCAACCTGATGTGATAAGCATATAGTTGGGAGAAATGGCCTTCACAACTAAAATACTTCATGATTAATTTCATTAGTAGAGCATACTCATCTTTGAGATATCGGAAAGGGAACTCTCTCTTTAGTTGTCTCAAGAAACCGGGTTTAATATATGGCCCATAATGTTGCCGGTCAATCTTCTGCATCTTGTTCCATGGCTCTCCAATGTTAGGTATGTCGGTTGCTAATGAGATATAATCTGGTGTAAGTGTGAAAGTGACACCAGCCAAAGTAACTCGATCACCATGTAAATGTAGTACAAATAAGCGAGCCAACTCATGATGGACTTGAACAGTAGCAACCTTCTCACAAAATTCATAACATGACTGAAACTGGAAACAAGAGACGGCAAGAGGGCAGGCCTGCAATTCTGTAAGGGTGGTTGGTTCTTCTCTAACATGTCTACCACCTTTGTGAGGCCTCCGGGGTGCATGTCCCTCCATGGGTGAGTCACTTTGGGTCTCCACTTCATAATCTGATGAATGATCAGATGACATAACTGCTACTATAAAAACTGCCTTGGAGAAAAATATGCTGGTGTATAAAACTATGTTGGACTGCTCTTTTGTGATGTGGTTGAATTCTGCCACCAAGGGGAAAGAAAATGCAGCAAATGACTGTTAGGAAGGCGGAAAATAGTAAGGGATTAGGGACTATTGGGACAAATGTTGTTAGGGAAATGTAGGAGCGTTTGAGGGATTTCATGTATAGGGTTAGAATTGTTGTGTAGGTTTTGAGGTGTTGGATTTGAGAATTTGGGAAAGAGAATGTAGGAGAAGGAATTAATGAACTTAGGGGGGTAGGAAATTAGGGAATGATGAAAACAAGGGAGAAATAGGATGGAGGAGTGAATTTGGTAGCAAAACAATGATTTTGAAACCCTAACAGCAAGTTTCCTTGATATATTTTAGAGGTAGGTTTTGATATTTTTGTTTCAACCATTGTCATCCATAAACCACCATAGCTTATCACAAAATTGGATGAAACACCAAGATGAAGGCTCTACCTGGAAAATCCGCGCAAGTTATTGGCAATTTGGAAGAATTGTGAACAATTTCGGGCCTTGAACTGTATGTGCTGCGCCGCATACCCAATGCACCGCGTCTTCCCAGTGCACTGTGCCCATGTAAATTAACGTTGCGCGTTCGCTCCCAGTGCGTCGTGCCACCTACTCTCTGCGCCACGCCGACCAAGTTGCTTCCAATTTCACCCAATTTCACAAAACTTGCTTTGAATTGCTTCCTCTTGGTTGCTCGCATGCAAATGACATTGATCCTCATGGAAATATCTTTATAAAGACATGGATTTGATTTTTGTTTCTCCAAAACCCATCTTTGTAATGTTTGGCATTGGCAGTTTTTCACATTTAATACAACTCTGTTTTTCAAATTTGCTTTTTGATTTTTTGACTAAAATGATGAAATTCTTGGCAATTTTTTTGCAGGGATAGCTGACATGGAATTTGGCATAGGAGACTAGGGCTACCACTGAAGAATTCAACAACTGATTTTATTTTTTAAATTATTACAAAAAAAAACAAAATGTCGAATTTTCTTGAAAACAGATTTTTGAAGAAAAGTCATAATCCATCCATATGACAATGAAAATATTTAAAATGAAAACACAATTTGTGAAACCCTAGACCTAGTAATTGAAATGACTCTTGCTGATCAAAAGACTAAAATAGGGTTGTAGTGACTCTATAACTTGATTTTGATGAACATACCTGAGCCAACAATGCAAGGCATGAGGGGTAATGAATAACAAGACCATTCCGTCAGCTTGTGGCATGCCCCTAGCGGAATACAACTGAGTGAATCAAGTGAGACACCTAAAAATGAAATGCAATAAGAGAAATGATCTCTGATGGACGGATGTAAAGACCGACTCTAACAATGCCCAAAGCGCTGAAAATAATATGTTATGCCAATTCGACCTATGAATCCCAACGATTCGTTGGATCATAGTGACTAGAAATTTATTGATTGCCTCAACCAGACCATTAGCCTGTGGGTAATATGGAGTAGAGCTATTGTGACGCAGGCCAAGCTGATCTGTTAGTTCAATCATCATGATGTTTCTAAAATAACTCCCATGATCAGTAATAATCACTTAAGGAACACCGAATCTAGCAATTATATGATTGAAAATGAAAATTGCAGTAGTTTTCCGTCTGCCGAAAATGTAGGCATCGCCTCGGCCCACTTGGTAAAATAATCTACCACAAGGATGATATACGCATGCCCCCCATCCGAGTGAGGGTTACATGTAATAAAGTCGATACCCCACTTTGCAAAAGGACCGACGGCAATTATAGGGTGGAGAGGAGCAGGTGGAGCATGCATATTACGATAACAAATTTGACAATTGTGGCATTTCTGGACTGCATAGATGCAATCTTTAAATAAGGATAGCCAGAAATAACCAGCGCGCAATATCTTTTGGGTTGTAGCATACCCCGACATATGACTGCCACATGCTCCAGAGTGACAATCATTAAGAACCTTTTAAGCTTCTTCATGAGCTAGACAACGTCGGAAAACAGAATCCACCCCACGGCGATAGAGTGTATCTCCAATAATATTATATTGTTGGGATTGGAAACGTATTTTCCTTCGCTGAGATCGTGAGATTTCAGGTCGAAAAGATTGAGTTTGGAGATAGACAATTATATCTCCATACCATGGATCAAGAGTACTGATAAGAAATAAGGATTCATCCGCAATGGGTTCTTCCGCCATAGTTTCAGTATCAATATGCGGGAAATCACACATCAGTTCCGTAAAAACCAAAGATTTCTTTGCCTTGGATTTTTCAAATTCCAAGTCAAATTCCTACAGGATAACAATCCATTTGGAATACTTTCCCCATAGCAATTGTTTATTCAAAATATACACCATAAGGTTACAGTCAGAAATTACCATGGTTTTGCGTAATAAGATGTAATGACGAAATCATTGGATAGCTTGAATCGCTGTCAAGGCCAATTTCTCCACATGTGAATATTTAAGCTCAGTCAGATTCAAAGTTCGACTAAGATAGTAAATCACATGTTCACTGTTGAATTCATCTTCCTGAACTAAAACCATCCCAATAGTGGAATGAGAAGCGGAGAGGTACAAGAAGTAATCCTGGTTGTAGTTGGGAGGATGCAATAATGGTGCATGGGTCAACGCGTGTTTAAGTGCATCAAATATTTGTCAGCTATCTCATCCCAAAAGAATGGAGTGTTCTGTTTCAACAACCTGGTAAAACCTTTCATTATCTCAGCGTAGTTAGGAATAAAACGACGTAAAAAGTTTGCTTTCCTTTGCAAACTTTGGAGTTGGTGAAGAGTCGAAGGAGGAGGTAATTTGACAATAGCTTCAACCTTCGAGGGATTGACATGAATGCCGACTTTCGAAACAACAAATCCTAGTAAACGACCCGTTTCTATACAGAAAACACATTTGTGTGGATTTAGCCTAATTCGATATTATGATTCATTAATAAAAACCAAGAGTTGTTTTAGACCCTACCTTAAGTCCAACGCTAGTTTGTGGCAGCCATGCTTCAACCATCTGAAAGAGTTTCCTTTTGAGAATCTACAAACACAAGCAAGCATACATCAAATAACGCCTGCATAGCTAATATAACAAATCATGTTCATTATGAAGATCAAGGAGCTCATAAAATAAACCATTAAACACATCTTATTGAGAAAAATAAACTTGATCGTATTAACTTTGACAACCTTGGTTCCTTGATGTTGTACAAGCTCTTCCCAGGGTCCAAACAGGAATCTCCTCTACTTTGACAAGCCTCACTCTCTTCCAAATGACATTAAAAGGTATGTGATCTCTCCTCTCAAAAGCTCAATTAAGAAGACAAAGTTCCAGTAGCATTTCACCTCAAAAATATTTAGCTTTCAACCTCCCAAGTAACCAGCCCAATGCTTCATTTTATAGTGCAAAGGAAGGAGGTTACAAGTCCACCTATGAAGCGATAGAGTCCTCCTTCAAAGGGATAAGCTCCTCACATCAAGGGGTTAGCTCCTTTAGGCATGTGATGCATGAACCATGAAGGAGCGAACTTGCCACCTCAAGGTTCCTTCTAGAAGCTTCCATAAATGACTCAAAGTGAGTTTTTAAGAATAAACTTGCGCCTTTTTTACTTTTACGGGGGTCCGCACCAATTACACATAGACAGAGTGGTTAGGTGAGCAGAGGACATGACCATTAGGTGCGGGACCGCAAGTAATGCTAAGAGAAAGTGTGGAACCAGAGTTTTAGAGACTTTTAAGGTATTTCTCTTATTTTCAATGCTTGACATGAAGAACTGAGGCTTAAGACTTGCAAAGGAGGTAAGTATGAGTGGTGATAGGCTCACACAAACTGCAAAATGTCATGGTGACAATTTTTGTGCAACAATACCTTAAGGATCATTGTCATTATCGGTGATTTCTCTCGTGTATGTTAACAACTTACATCATTGGCTGGTAATCAGACGGTGTCTTCCCATGTTTGACTTCAGATCATATATTCACATGGTTAGACTCGTACTTGAGTAAATGATTGAACGAGATAGAAGAACTTGGATCTAGTTTCATCCATCTGGGCTGTGATTTCAAGAGTACTAAATCATATGTACAATGGCTTTACATTGATAGTCATTCCGATCATGGGTCTATATCTGTAGACGACTGTTTATGTACATGTAATGAAGAGTTTATAAGCTGAGCATGGGTATGTCTTTCCTTAGCAAGTTCATGTAAAAATCAAAATATCATGATATATGTGTTGGGCCTAAGAAGTATCCTTAAAATACATCCACTTTCACTCCATTCAACATCCACTTTCTCTCCATTCACACATTTTCTCACCACTATTCCACCACCATGTCATCACATTAGCTTCACTTTCATCATTAAATGGGTTATCATTGTGTTTTCAAAAACATTATTAATTCTTAGTATTTTTAAGAGAATTTGTGGCTAAACTTTAGAATATAATATCCATATACTTATACCTAACAATTAGAATGAGTTTTTTGACATGTGTAGGTACAAAGGAAGCTTCTAATTCACTCTTATGTGGCACTCTATGTTCAAATTCGAATTTGAGGAGATCATGAACCTCATGGAGAAGATCATGGAGGATAGGGTTATGTGTCACCATTCGTTGAGAAATATGTGGATCAAAGGAGGGAATAGTGGATCATCGTTATGAGTTTGTTATCTCATCTTGTTGTATAAATAGGAGTGTTATCTCCTTCATTTGTAATCTTAATTTCCCTTAGAATTTCGATACTTAGTCCTTCATTTGTAATTTTCGATTTTAGGATCATTGTAATGGAGATTTAGAATCTCTTGGAAAGTAGAACTTGGAGCTTGTAATTGCAATTTGCAATTGATAATAAATAAAGTGGATTGGATTTTCTTCTACATTTGACTTCTTTCTAGGTGTGCTTGTGGAGCTATGGAGGGCCCCCATTGCCTCACTTTCATACTTGTTTTGGTATAGTAAGCTTTCATTTATGCTTTAATTTCATTAGTTTAAAGATCTTGCTGCTGGAAATATAAATGAATAGTCTCTTCTAAGAGAGATTTAATATTTCCTATAATCAATTTGAATTATGTTTAAATGCCTTCATTTCTTAGCTTATTGATTAAGATGGTTAGAAATATTAATGAATAGACCTCCTGTAAGGGAGCTTTGGTATTTCTTTGCCTAGCTTAATTTAGTTTGTCTCTAAGTCCACATACGGTGGATGTTCCTTGAAGTTTTACTTTCTCGGGTTGATAGTAAATAAAACTCTAATTTGCATCCACATTTTAGACCCAAAATTTTGGCACCGCTACTAGGGAGGGTCATTTAGAGATAGACTTAGGAAGTTATCTTTATTGCAATTTCTTTTTATGGACTTACTTGTGAAGCCTGGTGACAGCAGGATCGTCATGAAGATGTTCAAGTTGAGATTTTTTATTTTTCATACATAGTTTGATTTTAAATTTAGTTTTTTATCAAACCCCCCATTTCTTACTAATTCATCTACAGATGAGAAATTTGAACATGTTAAATAGGTACTTCTTGGAGAGAAAGGTCAATATTGAAGATTGCTTTCAAAAGAACCTTGCGCCAACTCCAAGCATAAGACAGTTTACTCACATCATTGCAAATAATTAGGTAAAAATTTTAAATCTTGAGGTGAGAATTTTAAAATTCTTAGTACGTAGGTGGCTTCACTGGAAGCATGCTTTTAGCTAAGAAAAAAAAAAAATCTTTCAACCGAGTTAAGGTAGAATAGATTAGAAAAATAAAATGAGATCTCACTAGATTTTTTAGCCTAGTTTTTCTTTAAACATCCACATTTCTCATGAATAAATTTAGGTAAGAGCCATTTCATCCACACTAACCTACAAAAATAAAATAAAAAAACAAATCAATAGGTTAGTATGCTCTCTTCCTGCACTTCGAGCGATCAAGGAAATCATAAAATCTCTTGATTTATTTTCAAAATTAAATAAAAATCTCTTGCTAGGAATTTGCACAAATCATTAAAACTACAAGCATTATAAGAAATCGAAATCATTTTCTTTTAAGAAATTCTTTATTTTCGATTTCAAAATTAAATCTGTAGTTTCGTGATTTGATAATTGTGTTAAAAAATTTCTACATCACGAACATTTGAAACATCTAGTTGTTGCATCAAGAGATTATAAGGTAACACCTTTGTAGTTTCTACCAATGTTAACATTGTTAGCTACTTCAATTTGAGCACTGAGCAGAACACCAAAATATTCAGTACCAAGAGAATTCCAGGGAAAGCAAACAATGATGAATGCATAGTTGTATTTTGGATTAATTTGATGACTGCATCTGTTACTCTGCATCTCTTGTAAATATTTCGATACTTGGTGCTACATACGTTTCCATTTAATAACAAAGACCCTGGCAGATGATAGGAGAGATTATATCGGAATCGAAATCAAAATTACCAGATGAATCATTTGTTGTTGCTCCTGCTTCCTGAATTGAACAAAGGCAAGCAGAATATATACAACAGTTTGTAAAGGAAGCAGAGAATGCAAGAGGAGAAATTTGAGCATGCATATTTTGGGGCACGATTTGAGTGATTTGAGGATTTGAGGATTACATGCAGATTTTGTGAAGCTATTAATGATTTTGTGATTGCATGCAGATTTTCTGCCATTTCACTAGAACAGAGATTCGATCTGGATATGTTGATCTTAAGAAAAAGGAAAGGAGCCACCATCTACTCCGGCGTTTCCTACATAATCGGTCAATCTAATACTAGAAGGAGCATTTTATCAAATCAATACAGCTTTAATGTACATTTGCTGAGGAATTTACTCTTGGGAGTCTATACATTGACAGGTTTACTAAATAGAGATTTGATGTTGCCCTTCCCATGCTCTGGTTAAGTGACATGCCTCTGTCGAGACTACTAAAAAAAACCAAGCAAAACTCCGCCAGCTTTCTTTGAATCTGGTACCATTCCAGAAATGTCCTCCAACTACTCAGCCTTGTTTGTAATCACTTTAGCCCACAAGATAGTCACAAACCAATCCTCCTTTCCTTCACTTGAGCTGCTTCATGTCTGTGTTTGGGTTCAGATGTCTTATCTATGAATTGATGCACAGGTTTGACAAGAACTTGCATGTGATTCAAGATCTAACAATCCTCCCATGGTTTTTGTTTAACTCCATTATACTATCTATCCCTGTTGTGCTTTGTCTCTCCATTATTCTCCTCACATGCTTGTGCCTTTATCTCAAACACCTCTTCTCTCATCAGTATATAAAGAAAGCATGGGCTAGCAACATCTATCTCTGTACTCTTTTTTGTCATTCCACTAGCTCTATGAAAGTCAACACCCCATCCCCAAATGTAGTTGTGGCAGCTTCAAGCAAGTAAATCTAGAAAGGAATCATGGACTATGTATAACATTCTCTCTCCTCAGGCTACGTGCTCTTGGCCATCTCCAACATTGGAGCCACATGCTTTGACATAGAGAAATCCAAAGAGGCAGACCTCCTTTCCTACAATGCAAGGTTTATTTTCTCATAGCTTCACGTAGAAGTTACGTGAAATTATGTGAAGTATGTGTGAAAGTCATCACTAAAGCATTCGCTTGGATTAATATTCCATAATAAAGGAACACTCTTCCATTTTATTGCGTGAGGAATATTTCATCCAAGGATAAGTCAGAATTGTATATAATTTCTAGACACCAAGATTTGAGTGTATGCATAAAATATAATTCATACAGTAAGAGCCTTTAGAAACTAACACAACCATTACTACTATAGACAAAATGAATTTCAATTATCTATGGTGGAGATGCGGGCAAAGTCATTATTTTTTGTGTTGTGGCCAAATTTTTGGTATAGTGGTTCAAAAACTCGACATTGTGAAAGAGTCTTGGTGTTGAGAGTCGACGGTTATGTCCAAACATATTTCAATTGTTAGAGAAAGTAATGAACAATCACATTGACCGATATGATTCAAGCATTGCACGTGATCTTTTGGATGTCTTACTTGCAACTTTTGCAAAGAAAGATAGTTAGTTCCAGATTTCATGTGATACTATATAAGCACTTGCTTTTGATATGTTGTTGGGTGGCTTAGAGTTGGCATCTATAGTGATAGAGTGGGAAATGGTAGAATCCCTGAGAAACCCGCAGGTGGTGAAGAAGCTTCGGGAGGAGTTGGAACGCGTCGTAGGATTGGATCACACGGTACGTGAATCTGATCTACCCACCTCATTTATTTACAAGCTATGGTCAAAGAAATTATTCACTTCCATCCATCGTTGTAACATGTACTAAATGCGATGTGGCATGTGCACTATACGCCAACCTCCATCAAAATAATCCCTCAATTACCGCAGTGGATTGCAATAGCACTAGCAGAAAACATGGAGTAAAATTTGTGCACATATCGTGCCTCAAGAAAGAACTCAAACAAATGTGGAACCTTTTATTGGCTATCATCCCACTAATGCCTTCAAAATAAAACTCCACCAAATGTGGTTAATGTTACCAATTTCCATGCGCTATTCTGTGGATCATGCCAAGAACTTGGCATGCCAATGGTAATTTGCCACTGGTTGTGAAAAAAAATATCATCGAATTAGGTATGATCTAACATTTATCACTGACATATGCTCTATTGAATAGAATCCTTGCACTATTATCAACTTCATGAAGAATAATCATAGAAAAACATTTACATGAGGAGAACAAGTTGGCGTGTGTTGAAGCCCCGAAAATCGGGTTAGCAACAAGGGGATACCCGCCCAGTCTGGACCTTGGTTGGCAGCTCCTTTTCCGTTTGGTATAGCGGGTCCAACTGGGGATATGGGACCAGTTTCCCAATTTGTGAGTGTGTGTGTGTAGAATTTGATATTTTTTATCTAACGGTTCCTAATTAAGATGGTCTAATTCTAATTCTAATCTAATGACATGCTATTGTATTCTAATAAATGGAAATATCTAAGTCTATACTAACCCGGAGTGTAATCTTTCTTCTGTGAGATCTAAAATGGTTTCAAATAACAATCGATAATAACGATTATTCAACCGTTATAAGAAAATAATTCAATATAGATAAACCACTTCACATAAAAAGTTAGGCAAAACAGTTGCGAAAAACATATCACACAGTAAGATACTCATATATTAAGCACAAATAAATAGCTATCACCATACAAAAGTGAAAAATGATAACTCAGGTATTCAAGCATTAACGTATAAACAACTGAACTTAAATATCTCTTTAACACAAAAGATAGAAACAATTAAGAGATAGAAGTACCATTTATAACTAGTTCTACTAATGAGTTTCAAGTGATAATTATTTATCTCTTCTTAATACAACATCCACTAAGAGTACAAAAGTGCAACATTAGTAGTAGATATCAAATGCAAAAATCAATAAATCCTGTTCCATTCATTCATCAAAACCTCCTCGGAGGGTGCAAAAGTGCATGTTTTGAGGACAAGTTTTCGATAAATTTCTGGACCCTTCTCTAAATGCATGAGAAGGGTTTAAATACTACTAACTACATCTAAAAATAACTTATTTACAAAAATTTTGGATATGGTTTAAATGACCGTCCTTTCTATAGACAAAAATAAAGCAAAACTATTTCTAAAATTAAATCTAATATCTAACTATTTATGTATCTACTCCTTAACATCGCAAGCATGCATTCAACATTTGATTGAGAAGAGTCGATTATCCAAATTTAGCCTTAAACTGTGCTGCAAAAACGGAATCAGCAAGAGCTGGTGCCACATCTTCGGCTGAATTGATGATGCTTTTGAGAGTAATATACTAGCTGTGTGGTTTCACTAAATACTTTTGAGGATATTTCTGACCATTACCGCTGATTTTCGGATTCGAAATTTACCTTTTATCTTTAACCTACTTTTTCCGAATTTATGGGGCTTACAGGTAGCTAAGTAATTAGAAGCTTTCCATTTCGAGAAGTTTTACCCAGTAATCGCGCATCGGAAACTGCCTCTATTTCTTAATCCGGGCTTCCTTGGTGCGATTTTCGCCTCTTGCGTGCTTTGTTGTAGCAGATGTAAAGTTGAAATTTTGTGAAAATAGTGATTCCGAAAGCTCTTGACCCTAAGTCTTAAACTGTCTACTTTTAATGTCGGCGATGTCTAGTATCCATTTAACCATGTCTGTATAGGGGATAATTTTGGGCCTCGTCGCTAGCTGGTATAGGAACGAACAAGCTAAGCTGCAACTAATGCTTCAAAAGAATTATGTGAGCTTGCGGTAGTCATAACCCCTATTACCTTAGGATTCTCTTCCTTAAGTAGATTATACATGCCTTTCCAAGTGGAAATACCTGTGTCTCTGTTGCATACGGTGTCTGTGTATTGGATATGAGTGGTTATGACCTTCAGGCAATGCCTCCTGGCTATGACTACCGGCTACTAGCGGCTATCATCAATGAAAACCGACTATAAGCTATGACTCCTGGCTATTGACCAGCTGGCTCTGACCATTGGCTCTCGGCTAACCTTCTGTCGACCTTCTGTCAATGATTGGCTATCGG
>APFE030019418.1:0-13311 GCA_000404065.3 Pinus taeda
ATCAATTTAAGTGCTTCATAATCAACATGTTAGCTAATTTTTTCCCATCATCCTAATTTTTTCTTTTCCTCGTAACACATTATTATTATTATTATTATTATTATTATTATTATGATTATGATGCACTTACATAGTAGATTTGACTCTTAACCATTTATCTTGTACACATAAAAATTATTAATCCTCGGACCAAAACTAGTTACCTAAAACATGTTATATGGTAGTGTTTCTTTAATCTAAACCCGCCTTTATTATGAATTAGTTAACTAAATGATTATTTTTGCTATTCAATCATTTGAAACAATTTTTCTAAATTAAAAAAAAAAAAAATCATTATATGATTCTCATATTTACCATAAGGCAAATCTTTAAAATATTGAAAAAACTGTTCAAATAAATTTGATAACTGCTATTCTGAAGAAAATACTTTTCGTAGTAATCACATAGGAGAAGTTTTGCCCACGCTTTTCAAACTATCTAGTGTGGTTCATCATCGGGACAAAGATGAAGAGGGAGATCATGGAACTAGATTAAATAGAGATCAATGTAAAGACTGTTAATAAATTTAAGCACTATAATAAAAGACTCGTTTTTAAAAATAATATTTTAATATATAAGAAAATTCTAAGAATCGAATTAACATTAAATAAAATCTAATATTATGTTAAGGCCCTAGAAAATAATTAATGGGAGTTCCAAGACCCCTAAGGTAATAAATAATAATATTTTTGAAAAATCAATGACATAATCAAAATGAGTAAACAAACTTTTGAATTAAAAATTCCATGTCAAATATTAAACAAGATAGCTAAGAACCTCTAACGAATAACCTCAAGCAGCAGAAAATTCAAATGACAAATCAAATATAAAAAATTCATGAAAAATAATAAAACAATTAGTAAAAACTCATTGAATATATATATATATTATATAATATATATATATATAATATATATATAATAGTTAAAATAACTTAAATTAATGAAGAAAATAGGATAAAAATGTAACATATAATAAAAATTTGATATATTATATATATAATTCAAATTAAGTTTTTAAAATTAAATTAAATTTGGAAGACAAGACATGGATCAACATCTGCTAATTTTCCAACCATCGTCATTATTCAGACTATGGGGCCTTCTTTCAATTTACATGGCTTCCTTGAATTTTCGATGATGGAAATGACTAATCCTAGCTATGATCTAGGACTCCTTAATGCATATGTGATGCCTAGTTTTTTCTGCATGTTCTGCCAAAGTTGAGGAACGGGTCTTGCCATGCTTGATGTCAGTGGCGTGCTCATGGATCCTTTGATTAATTGAGTGATCGGTCTCACCTATGTAGGGAGTCCGACAAGAGCAAGTGATAACATAAATACCTTTCATATTTTTAGGGTGCACCGAGTCTTTCACAGATCTTAGGGAGCTCTAGATGGTATTTAGAGGCCTAAAGGTTGAAGGAATCTTATGCTTCCTTAAAATATTTGCAATCTTCGCAGTGGTCCCTTGGATAAATAGGAGATGCACCCCTGGAAATCGATCTTTGGGTTTTTTAAATCTTATGACCCTTTTCGGCCTTGAGGAAAGCCTTAGTACATTGGTGCCTATTGTACCCATTATTATAGAAAACACTCAGGAGATAAGATTTCTCATCATTAAGATGGTTTTCATCAGAAGCTCTTAAAGCTCTAGTCACTAAAGTGTTGAGAACACCAAGATTTTGAGCCAGGAAGTGATGAGATTTAGCATCAAAATATTGCTCCATGTGAGTTTTTTTCTGAAAGACATGATGAGAAAAAGAGCCATCATCCTTCTTTGAAAGGAGGAGGTCTAGGAAAGGAAAACTACCATTGAATATGAAAGCAATGGTAGTCTGTCTTTCCTTGACATCCTCCTTTCAAGGAAGGATGATGACTCTTTTTCTCATTAGGCCCTTTTGGAAGAAACCTCACACAGAGCAATATCTTCATGTTAAATCTCATCACTTCTTGGCTCAAAAGCTACACTTTAGTGACTATGGCCCTAAGAGTTTCTGATGAAAACCATCTTAATGATGAGAAATATCATCTCTTGAATGTTTTCTATAATAATGGGTGCAATAGGCACTAATGTACTAATGCTTTCCTCAAAGTAGAAAAAGGTCATAAGATTAAAAAATAAGCCAAGGATTGATTTTCAAGGGTGCAACTCCCATTTATCCAAGGGGCCATTGACAAGATTGCAATGATCTCAAAAAAGCATAAGGTTCCTTCAACCTTTAGGCCTCTAAATACCATCTGGAGTTCCCTAAGATCTGTAAAAAACTTGGTAGGCTCTAAAAATATGAAAGGTGTTACATTCTCTGTTTCTCATGTGGGGATCCCTACATAGGTGAAATGAGTCGCTCAATTAATCAAAGGATTCATGATCATGCCACTGACATCAAGCATGGTAGGACCCGCTCTTCAGCTTTGGCAGAACGTGTAGAAAAATGTAAGCATCACATTTTCATTAAGGAGGCTTAGGTCATTGCTAGGATTATTCATTTTTATTGCGTATTTTTATATATATGTTACATTTTAACCTATTTTATTTATTTTAACTACTTTATTATTTTTATTGGTTTTTCAAAGGAATTTAACTAATTTTTTTATTATTTTCATGCAATTTTTAATTATTTGATTATATAATTGATTTTTCTTGGCCTTTTTAGTCATTTGTAGGTCTTAGCTCCTTGTTTTATGTTTGACTTGGAATTTTTAATTCAAAAGTTTTTAATAATTTTGATTACTTTTAATTTTAATTTTATTTACATTGTTGGAATTTTTATTATTTTGTTGCTGAAGCAAGAATCGGACATTCTATTCACTTGTAGCTAAAAATAGGTTACATAAAATACAACAAACCCAGAGCCAACTGCTCAAGCTCCTAGCCGAGGGCCCACAAAACAAAATAACCTCCTAAACCATTCGATCTATCTAATAGACGAGGATCTAAATCTAAATGAAAACAAGAAAACTCAATAAGTCTTTAAGCGGACCCAAAGAGGAAATAGAGACCTTGGTGAAAAGATTTCATGTTTGCTAGGGTGATAACCCTCAAGCAAGTGTTCCGCCCGAAATTCCCTGATCACGAGAAACGTGCAAGGAAGATAACCTGGTCGCATCAACTTGCACAACAAACCTTAGCCGTCGATCTGCTAATCCTAGATCCAACGACTGTAAAGGATATTGGCTAGAAAGAAGAGTGAGGAATACCAACCCGAGGAAGGAGCTGTTCTCTCTCCTCCTTGAGCCACATGCTGAACAGTGAGTGGCATCAGGAGCCTTTCTATTAAACCACTTAGGGTCTTGAGAGCGCCCGAAAACCCCTTTAGCTGTAGAAAAACTACCTTGTACTATAGTAAAACTCTCGGTGCTATGGTTTAGCTTCATGCTCTTCCCATGCTGCCATCCTTCCCACTGTGAGTCCCAATTGTGCCAATTCTCTGGTCCTTTGTTTGTCGAACCCTTATCATCCATCCGCGTGATTTTCAACTAGTTGCTTCTCCTTCATGCACTGAAAATACTCCCTATCTACGCAAGCTAGAGTGTGGCAGTCCTCACATAGTTTCCCTTCAGGTACCGACTCCCACGGCCAAATCTTGTTGTCTCTTGTACAGAGCACCCCTTCATTAGCCAGCCGATCCGCCACTCTCTTGGCATTTCTGCGCACATGAACAAATCTAAGTGTTCTTAGTATTCTTAGGTGAGATTGGATTTGGTTGTAGACCTGCAAAAGTCTCCAGTGGTTCGAAACTTTGTCTTGTGCAGTACCAGTGCCTATATTTTTGACCGAATTAATTGTTAATTCTAAGTCAGCCTCTATGATTGTATTATGTAAATTGTATTCAATCAGAATTTCTAGTCATTGCTCAATGGCCATGAGTTCCGCCATATTGTTTGTGGAATTCCCTAAATGACTGTGAAAGATGATTTTTATATTGCCCTCTTCATCTCTTAGAACTCCTCCGTAACCAACATCCCCAGGGTTTCCTTTTGAGGCTCCATCTATATTGAATTTCAAAAAGCCATGGGGAGGGGGTTGGTAGAAAGCCTTTCCTTTTGATATGTGCCTTGCGATCTTGATTATGCCCTACAAGACAAGCAACTGGAGCCCCAACAATCTTATAATGTGAGCATCCTGGTGACAAGGGGGTTTCTCAGGGGGTTGCTTCAAAAGGGAATTAACAGATGCTTTGAGCTGTTTTAAGATCAGAGCCATGATTCTTTGGATTGAGCCATATTTGTTCTTGAAAATCCTGTTGTTGCATTCTTTCGAAACATCCCAGATCAAAAATCCTAGAATCAAAGTCTAGGCTATGTTGACTATTTCATTATCTCAGAAGTCTTTCCTCCAATTATTTAAAGTTTCAGTAATGTCATTTTCATTCCTGTCCATTTGATTGAAGATTGAGGCCACCTAGTTCCATAAGGTGGAGGTGAATGAGCAGAGGTTGAGAAGGTGATCCATAGTTTCTTCCTGTAGACCACATAACTGGCATCTTGATGGACCAACAAAACCTCTCTTTCTAAGATTTTCCCAAGTCAAAATCTTTTTATGTTCTACCAGCCACATGAACAGTTTGATCTTCATCCAGTGTGGGTTGTGCCATAGGTCCCTCCATATCTTATCACGGCTTGGATAGTTAAGTTCAGCGGCTATTCTTTTGGATTCTTTAAGGTTGAAAATGCCCTCATTGTTTCTCCCCCATCTTTGTTGGTCATTCAAGGTTGAAGTCAAAGTTTTTCTCTTTTTCAGAATCGCTTCAATAACTTCAACTTGGTCCTTCAAAGGAGTCTCTTTAGTGTAAACTGGTACCTTCCATCTTCTCCATTTACCATTGTCCCTTGTTTGATCCCAAAAGTCACTTACCCTTTTCAGTCCTTTATTGATGGTATCATTTTTTATAATTTCCAGTCCTTCTCTGCATAGGTTAGGTTCCTGTTGCCAGTTATCCTCCCAAAACGAGGCAAGATTCCCATTTTTGATCTCCCAGAAGCTATGTTTTTAAACTAAGGATCTGTTCTCCCAAGCATTGTTGCAAATATGGGAACCCCTAATGTGTCTTATCATACGAATGTGGTCCCTTTCTTTCCAGTCCATAGAATATTTCTATTTCCAGAGCTTAGCCCGGGGGTTTCTCGTTTCCTTTAGCCATCTCCACCAAAGTTTTGCCCCTAAAACTTTGCTTAGAGTGCCCGGGTCATGGAAACCCAAACCACCGTGGGTTTTGGGTTTGCATAGCTTGTCCTAAGCTACCAGAGCCCATTTATTTTTCTCTTCCCCTTTACACCAAAGAAAATATCTTTGGATATTTATGATTTGTTGTGAAACTCCCATTGGGATAGGAAGAGCTGAAAACGTGAAAATTGGAATGGTTTGTAAAACTACCTTTGTAAGAACTAGCTTTCCTGCTAAATTCAAAGATCTTCTTATCCAATTACTAACTTTGTCCTTCAGTTTATTAGTTACTGGCTCCCAAACTTCTTTACTTAGAGGTTTGTCAGTGAGAGGTATTCCCAGATATTTGGAGGGAAGATGATGTCTTTGAAAGCTGAGAATTCTGGAGAGATTTCTTTGAATAGAAATATTAGTATTAAAAAAGAAAACTTTTTTATTTTGTGAGGCTTACCTCTGTGCCAGCCACCATCGCGAAATCATGCAGGATTTGTTTGAAAGCTTTGGCTTCCTTGATTGTCGTTGTGCAATTTGTGTCATCCACAAATTGCTAATGAGTCAATGTGTCCCCATTCTGAGTAAATTTGAGATCTGGATTCTTCCTTCCGCCTTGGCTGAATTGATCGCTTTGCCCAATCCTTCCATCATGAGAATGAAGAGGAAGGGAGAGAGTAGATCTCCTTGCCTGAGACCTCTTGATGGCATGAAGGTTTTGGATGGACAACCATTAAGAAGGATTGAACAATTGGCTGTGGTAACTAGGGCCATGACCCATCTTATCTAGTTGTGGTCAAAGCCATACACTTTAAGAACTTCCCTCATGTATGACCAGCTTAGCTTGTCATAAGCTTTCGCTATGTCAAGCTGTATTATCATACCTACTTGCTTATTAGTCTTAAGGGAATGAACCACTTCACGAGCTTGGATGATATTATTGAGAATTTGTCTACCTTCCACATATCCAATCTGCTCCTCTGACACGAGCAATGGCAGAAGGGGTTTGATTCTGTTAGCAATAACTTTGGAAATGAGTTTATACACCACATTGCACAAGGCTATGAGTCTAAATCTATTTGGTGTCATGGCTTTTTCCTGTTTAGGGATTAAGGCTATGAAGGAAGCATTAAGTGCTTTTAGAATTGTTCTTGATTTTCTCGAATCCTCCACCACATCAAGAATATCATTTTTTACTGTTTCCAAGCATGTTTTGAAGAAGTCTACATTGAAACCACCTGGGCTTGGAGCCTTCCATTGTGCATCTCTTTGATTACTTCTTTGACCTCTTCTTCCGTCACTCGCCTATTGAGATTATAATTATCTTCCCTGGTTACCAGTTTTGGAATATGCTGAGTGAAGCTTTTAATAAATTGAGATCTGTCTGCAATGGTCTCCTCTGCTATGCTTTGAAAATGTTGTACCAGAACAAATTCCATTTCCTTGTGAGTATTTAGTTCTTTCCCTTGAGGATCTCTGAGTTTTGTGATCCTATTATGTACCCTGTGTTCTATGGTAGACTTGCGAAAGAACCTAATATTTCTTTCCCCTTCTTTAATCCATTGCACTCTTGATTTTTTTCTCCAGAAGATTTCCTCCTGCTCGCATTTGTTGTCCCATTCTTGTTGAAGAGAGTCCGCTTGCATTTTCCTTTCCTTTGTGAAGCCTTCTGTGATGAGAATTTGGTTGGTTCCTGTAACTTTTTTTCCACTTCTCTTTTTGCTTTAAAAATATTGCCAAACTCATTTTTGTTCCATTCTTTAAGCCTTGGCCTGATGTGTTTGAGTCTCTGTTGCAGGAGGAACATTTTTGTGCCCTGAGTGGGCATGTCTTCTACCCACCATTTTTCAATATTAGTGATGAAGTCAGGATGAGTGAGCTAGACATTTTCAAACCTGAAAGGTCTGTTCCTCAGAGTGCCAATGAATGAAGCCTCTAGCTAAATTGGCTAGTGGTCCGAGCCACCGAAAGGGAGGATCAAAGCTATCATGATGTGGCCAGTGAGAAGAAGGTCCTCCGAGATTATGAATCTGTCTAGTTTCAAGGAAACTTGAGAATCTCCTCCTCTCTTGTTATTCCATGTGAAGGTACCATTTATTGTTTCCACATCTACCAGTCTCATGTTGTTTAGGAAGTTTTGGAAGGCAATTGAGTCTCTTCCAAGTGTTCTAGTCTCGACTTTTTTCTCTGTGAGAGATTTGATCATGTTGAAGTCCCCTCCCAGAATTTAGTGCATTACTGGGTGTCTCTCTCTCAGCTTCTCCAGTGAGGTGAGGAGCCTGAGTTTGTCTTCAAGATGTTGAGGACCATAGACATTTGTGATCATGTAACATTCCTTGTCCCCCAAAGGTTGGATAACCATTGAAAGGTGGTTTCTTGATGCCTCAGCATCTGGGATTCCAAATTTCTAAGGATTCCATAGAGTGAGAATTCCTCCTGCTATATTATTTGCTTTGACTTCTAGGTACTAATATTTTATAAGCCATTTGCTATGTATTTCTCTGATTTTGTCTACAGAGCATTTTGTTTCTTTTATAAACACCATATCTGGTTTTTCTTCTTTCATTCTGTTACTGAGATTTCTTTGTTTTCTTTTACTTCCTAGACCTCTGATGTTTTAGGTTGTAAACTTCATAATGATGATTTTGTAAAAGAGTAACTGGTGAGATCTTTCATCTTACCTGAATTAATCATGAGTTTCCCACACTCTGCAAGCAATTCATTCTGTCTCTTCCTTCCTCTTTTCTTGCCTGGGTTTTTGGTGGAGTGTCCTAGTGTTATCTCCATTCATTTAACCCCTCTGTTCTCCTGGTTGTTGTGGTTCCTTTTGACTCTTGCAGCCTTTTTTTGAGACCTTCGGAGGAATTGCTGTTGTACCCTGTCAAACTCCTCTTGTCATAGAGAGTCGATCCCTTTGTTGGTTCCTTGCTCTAGAAAGTTTTCTAGATCAAGATTCTCCCTTTCAAGAATCTTCTGTAGGTTGTGGTCCTCCATACCGCCTTCACTTGGGGTCATCTCTTGGTCCCTGCCAAGTTCCATAGTGGTTGGTAGGTCCTCCTTTTGTTCATTGTTTTCCTATATGATTTCCATGCTATCCTCTTTTTCATTCTCTGCATGATTGTCCTCCGGTTCCTTGTTCGTTCCATTCTTTCCCCCTTCTTCTTCTAAAATCTTGAAACTGTTATGACTTGGTAGCTTGTTCTTGCTAGGTTTCTTTTGGTACTTTTTTCCCCCTCCTTTCCCTCTGCCTCCCACTTTGGTGAAACCTTCATGGTCTTTTCCTATGTTGATTTTCAGGTTGTCCTCCCTTTTGTTGAGTGGGCAATCTCTGAAGAGGTGCCCATGTTCATGACATTTAGGGCATCTAAATCAGATGTGTTCATTTTCGACCGCCTATACCCATTCCTCATCAAATACTTCAAGGATGACTTCATCAGGGAGTGCTCCCAATAAGTCCATTTCCACACATATGCGGGGGAAGGAGGTATATTTACCTCATAGAGTCGTCTCTGATATCTTTATAAAATGACCTAATTTATTGCCTATAGCTTTTAAGGATTCGGGAAACCAGTAATCTAAAGGTAAGGAGAATAATCTAATCCATACCGGGATTGATGTAGGATTTTCTCACTCCAACACAAAGTTCATCACCCAAGGTCGCATGTAAAGGCTTGCGGCAGCATGCAAGTAGGGTCTTCCTTCGAAAACTCTTTCTTTTTCCTCTAGGTTAGTGAAAACCACTGTGAAAAAACCCTCGGACCCAAGATGTAGATTTATTTCTCCCTTCGGTTTCCAGTTGTTTCTTATCCATGTGTACAACGCTTTCTCCGTGGGCCATATTCCCATAAACTTACATATGACTGTGTAAGTCGCCATGTGATCTCTGTGCACTTGTAGTGCAGGATCGTTTAAGACCACTCGGGGTTTAATGTTTGTCTTGGGCTTGCAGGGTACTGTCGTAGATATGTTCTCAGTTCTCTAACTGTTGTCCCCTAATTTCGTTTCTCTCCTAACTTCCTTGTGGATCCCTTCCTTTACAAGGGATTTACTGCTTTCCAGCTTTTGAGTGCCAATGGTCTTTGTCTCTGCCTTCGTTGGTTTGCGGAAATTGTTCAGACTCGCCTACTTACTTCTGTTTGAAACCATGTTACTGTAGAAGGGAGTCGAGCTCCCCCTTTGTGCTCCTCCATAGTTACCATCTCGCTTCCTATTCAAAACCCAAGTCCGAGTGTTCCAGAGATTTCAATCTCTGTTCCGCAAAAACACTGTTGGAATTTTTAGTATTTTGATTATGTAATTGATTTTTCAAAAAAATATTATTATTTCCTATATCCCTGAACTGAGAATTAAATAAAATAACATTGAGGGCAGCGGAGAATTTCGTGTAAAGGAAATCGATTGGCATAACCATCAATTTCGAAAATAGTTCATCTGTTATACAAGTAGAAATAACGCTCGTTGGCGAAACAACGTCCATTGTTTAACGAGTATCTCACTCTCACTGGCAGCCCATTACAGACAATGCCATCATTCTCTTTTTATTGCCTAGGTTTCAAGTAAGGTCTTACTCTACAATTTATTGTCCATAACTGTCCAAGTCATTGTCGTTATGTCCCAAGATGTAGGGTCACCCACTCTCATGCTACAATTTATGCTTATAATTAAACAGTGTCGTTGTTATTCGTTTTCGTTTAAAGAAAACTCTAAATCTGAAACTTTGTAACGCATAACATAGGAGAGATGTCTATATTTTCATACAGAGTTTATATAAATCTTATAAAAAATTTTTAGCTTGCATAAATAATTTAATAAAATTAAAAGATTAATAATTTATTTTTTAAAATAATTATAAATTGATTAATTAAAACAGATGTTATATAAATTATGATTTTTTTAACTTATATAATATTATAATGAAAATCTATTGATAGATATGAATTTCTATAATAATAAAATCTCATAATAAAAATCTTTTCACTGCCATTTATGTTAATTTATATGTTTTTTTTTTATTATAATAATTATTATTTTTATAATTTTATTTTTGTATGAGCATTATTCTCCGCCCTTTATTCCATCAATTAATATAAGAAATTAAAATTTCAACATCTTATAGGAATTAATTATGATACTCCATTTCTACACTGTTTTTTGACCGAAGATAAATTAAAAATTATGATAAGGTTTTTATGAATAATTTCAAAAAAACCTTATAATACTAATATTTTTTATAATATAATATAAATAATCGAATAAATTATTAAATTATTAAATTAATTTAAAAAATATTTAAATTATTTTCTAATAATATTTAATTATTTTTTTTAAAAATAATTTTAGCTAATTTATTAATTCAAATTGAAATTAAAATCTATCGATGCGATGAAATTGTCTAGATTATGGAAAATTTTCTAAAATAGATCAATTTAAGTGCTTCATAATCTATAATCCAACTAAATTTTTCCCATCATCGTAATTTCTTCCCTTCTTCGGAACAGATTATTATTATTATTAGTATTAGATTTGACTCTTAACCATTTATCTTATGCACATATAAAAATTATTAATCCTTGGATTAAGACTAGTTACCTAAATCATCTTATATGATAGTGTTTCTTTAATCTAAACCCGCTTTTATTATGAATTATTTAACTAAATGATTATTTTTGCTAAGCAATTTTTCTAAATTAAGAAAAAATAATTATATGATTCTCATATTTACCATAAGGTAAATCTTTAAAATATTGAAAAAACTGTTCAAATAAATTTGATAACTGCTACTCTTAAGAAAATGCTTTCGGTAGTAATCACATACGAGAAATGTTTTAGGTAGTAATCACATACGATTTTGCCCACACGTTTCAAACTATCTATTGTGGTTCATCATCAGGACAAGATGTGGTTCATCGTGAGGACAAGATGTGGTTCATCGTGAGGACAAGATGAAGAGGCAGATCATGGAACTAGATTAAATTGAGATCAATATAGAGACTCTTAATAAATTTAAACACTATAATAAAAGGCTCATTTTTAAAAATAATATTTTAATAGTAATAAATAGTAATAATTTCTGAAAAATCAATGATTGTTCAAATAATAGAAATTCCAAACGATATAAATAATTAAAATTAAAAAATAATCAAAATGAGTACAAACCTTTGAATTAAAAATTCCATGTCAAATAATAAAACAAGAAGCTAAAGGCCCTACAAATAAATTAAAGGAGCCAAGAATCATGACAACAAATAATAAAAAATTCACAAAAATAATAAAACAATTAGTAAAAACCCCTTTGAATAACATATATAATATATATATATATATATATATATATATATTATATAGATATAGATAAAAAGAGTTAAAAATAACTAAATAATAAATAAAATAGGATAAAATGTAACAAATATAAAAATTGACAATCCAAAGTAGAGAGGTATATATATATATAATATATATATATATAATATATATATATATATATATAATATATATATTCAATTAAGTTAATTAAATTAAATTTCGAAGATAAGGACATGGACAACATATACTTATTTTCTAGCCATCGTTATTATTTAGATTATGGGGCCTTCTTTTGATTTTCATGGCTTCCTTGAATTTTCGATGATGGAAATGACTAATCCTAGCTATGATCTGGGACTCCATAATGTAGATGTGATGCTTAGTTTTTTCTGCATGTTCTGCCAAAGTTGAGGAATGGGTCCTACCATGCTTGATGTCAGCAGCGTGCTCATGGATCCTTTGATTAATTAAGCGATCGGTCTCACCTATGTAGGGAGTCCAACAAGAGCAACAGATAATGTAAATACCTGTCATAATTTTAGGCTGCATCGAGTCTTTTATAGATCTTAGGGAGCTCTGGATGGTATTTAGAGGCCTAAAGGTTGAAGGAATCTTATGCTTCCTTGAAATATTCGCAATCTTGACAGTGGCCCCCTGGATAAATGGGAGATGCACCTGTGGAAATCAATCTTTGTGTTTTTTTAATCTTATGACCCTTTTCGGCTTTGAGGAAAGCCTTAGTACATTAGTGCCTATTGTACCCATTATTATAGAAAACATTCAGGAGCTGAGATTTCTCATCATTAAGATGATTTTCATCGGAAGCTCTTAAAGCTCTAGTTGCTAAAGTGTTGAGAACACCAAGATTTTGAGCCAGGAAGTGTTGAGATTCAGCGTGAAGATATTGCTCCATGTGAGTTTTTTTCTGAAATATGTGATGAGAGAAAGAGCCATCATCCTTCTGTGAAAGCAGGACATCGAGGAAAGGAAAACTACCATTGAATATGAAAGAAATGGTATTCTATCTTTCCTCGACATCCTCCTTTCAAGGAAGGATGATGACTCTTTTTCTCATTAGGTCTTTTGCAAGAAACCTCACACAGAGCAATATCTTCGTGTTAAATCTCATCACTTCTCGGCCCAAAAGCTACACTTTAGTGACTAGAGCCCTAAGAGTTTCTAATGAAAACCATATTAAAGATGAGAAATATCATCTCCTGAATGTTTTCTATAATAATGGGTACAATAGGCACCAATGTACTAATGCTTTCCTCAAAGTGGAAAAAGGTCATAAGATTAAAAAATAAGCCAAGGATTGATTCTCAAGGGTGCAACTCCCATTTATCCAAGTGACCACTGACAAGATTGCAACGATCTCAAGGAAGCATAAGATTACTTCAACCTTTAGGCTTCTAAATTCCATATGGAGCTCCCTAAGATCTGTAAAAAACTTGGTGGGCTCTAAAAATATGAAAGGTGTCACGTTCTTCATTTCTCTTATGGGGCTCCCTACATAGGTGAGACGAGTTGCTCAATAAATCAAAGGATTCATGAGCATGTTGGTGACATCAAGCATGGTAGGACCTGCTCTTCAACTTTGGTAGAACATGTAAAAAAATCTAAGCATCAAATTTGCATTGAGGAGGCTTAGGTCATTGCTAGGATTAGTCATTTTCATCATCGAAAATTCAAGGAAACCCTAGAAATCGAAAGAAGGCCCAATAATCTGAATAAAGATGATGGTTGGAAAATTAACATATATTAGGTCGTTATCATGTCTTCCTAATTTAATCAAATTCTAACTTAATTGAAT